>APFE030525130.1:1121-48691 GCA_000404065.3 Pinus taeda
GTCTCTCTTGGAAGGGAGCTACAACCCCCTACTTCTTTTCAAGGACCACTTTTCATAAATTTTCAAACTGGATCCATATACATCAAATGATCATCAAGTACATGTAAATTACACAGTCAGCTGTAGTAGCCAGATCAACAATAACAGAACCGAACCCAGAACACCTTATCAATAGAAAAATTCAATCAACGGAAGATCTTAAGACAGATATGTAGTTTTCCCTTCTATGGCCTACGTCGCTACCCACTTCACCCTCTGCTTCTCTGCATATACTCGCAGAGTTCCTTCTGCTGCACTGCATGACCACGCACTACTTCTTCTACTGTGCTGCGTACAGTATGCACCCAAATGCACTATCGCGTCGTGTACTGCCACAGTAGGCACGCACCCAAAAGGACTATTGCGCCGCGTACTGTTACAGTAGGCACGCACCTGAACCACTGCTGCTCTGCGTACCGACGCAGTTCTCTTCTTTCTGCTCTGCGTACCCACGCAGTCACCCTTCTTCTTCTCTGCGTACTTGCACAACTCACCTTCTTCTGCTCTGCATACCCACGCAGAGGCACCGTTAAACACCTGCGTACCTCATATTAGGGCCGAATTTGCAGATCACCAGTGTGCTACAGTTATACGAATGCCCAGATCTGATCAAGCGCTCGAGAGATCACCCTTCACAGATTCGCTTTCCACTTCACTTTCATATAGATCAAGCTTTTTGAAACAATAACCCAAATATTTCAGATCTTAAGATATTCAACCCAAAAGCATGCCTAAGCCAAATGATCTCCTTTGCTTTATATAGGCAAGCTCTTCCTCAAATCAAGGATCATGGGGCTCAATAATAATAATAAAATAAAACAATACCACGGGCAAAAACCATGATAACACAATATCGTCGGCTAAAACATAAGGAACCCCACGTGTGCGCGCTTTACTGCCTTGAAGTGTGTGGACTGGGGGTACGCACCTCATGAATGGGTAACCTGCGTGTCTGGACGCGGTCCCTGCACAGCTTACCTATGGGTACGCATCTTTTGAATAGTTCTCCTGCGTACTTCTTAATTTTCATCATATTGAGAGCCTTGCCATGGGTGTTGCCATCAAGTACAACATTTGTAACATATAACCATACCAGAAACATAATGCCAACACAACCCCCTTAGCTCTTGTACTAGCCGATCCACTTACTAGTACGTAGGTGCTGGCCTAATGAAATGCCCCAACCTTTACTCATTCTCCAGCTACTATTGGAAGGGAGCTACGACCTTCTCAGCTCTTGTACTAGCTGATGTACTAGTACGTAGGTGCTGACCTACAGAAGGCAACAACCTTCTCTTTCTTCCTCTAGGTACCACGTTCCATACATTTCCAAACTGGATACTCTTGAAGCACAACACTATAATATGAAGGCCATGTTTCATCCAATTTTCATACTGGACCCATCAATATCATTGAAGCACAAAATAATCAATACTAGCATCATGAATTTCTGAATCACTAAAACATTGAAACCCTGTCAACAACACAGTCACCAAAACACAGAGCAGACTACAGAACTCTGCAATAACAATCAAACCCAACTGTAATTTCAAACATCATACTTCATTATGTATACGTTACTACGATGAATCAAACCCGCGTATATATGTGCTTTCGCCAAAGCCAACCCACGTACAGATCTATACGTATTCAATCATGACTCTGCGACTGTTTTAGACATCAGTCATACCCAGATCATAACATGCGTACAATAAAAAATGCATCAATAATTCATATCTAGTCTATCCATGATCAAACCATATAAGTATGATTCATTTCAAACCATTTGATCCCCATCTATCCTTAGATCCTATTCTCCATTAACCAGTGAGATCCCTCCTTAGCTCAGATCAAGCAATGCATCATAACCCATATCCTGCATACTGGATCTCATACTACATCAGATATTCAAGTCTTTTTCCATGCATTTGCCTAATGATCTTCTTCTCCTTTTATAGTCTTAGGCCTTACTCAATACCATGATCCAAAACCATAACAAAACAATACCACAGACCCAATACTTGGGTTCCACTCTTTTGGATGCAATACCACAGACCAAAACCATAGGATGAAAGACTGTCAGACTAATACCATGAACCAACCATAAGATTTCCCATGTGCATGCACTTTTTGTCTACATGAAAGTGCATGAACGTTTCTCTGCATGAAAGTGCCTGAACTTTTCTCTTAATGAAAGGAAATTTTCTCTACATGAAAGTGTGTCAACGTTTCTCTCGATGAAAGGAACTTTTCTCTTCATGAAAGTGCGTGAACATTTCTCTACATGAAAGCAAATTCTCTCTGCATGAAAGTGCATGAACTTTTCTTTGTATGAAAGGAACTTTTCTCTGCATGAAAGTACGTGAACTTTTCTCTGCATGAAAGGAACTTTTCTCTTCATGAAAGTGCGTGAACTTTTCTCTGCACTATAATTTATCATCTGAGATGAGTGAGTTGCCATCAAGTACAACATATGTATCATAATGCCAACAATCTCCCACTTTGGACTTGATGGTAAAGCTAACTTGTCATACTGAGAACTATCATTTGATTCCTTTGAGTTATCTGGCATCCCATGCATTATGTCACATCTAATATCTCTTCCGTAGATTCATCTAGATATATATAAGTGAGTTGATATTCTATGAGTTGGTTGCCATCAAGTAGAACACATGCATCATAATGCCAACAATCTCCCCCTTTCGACTTAATGGCAACAATACCAAATCACTCTCCCCCTTTGACATCAAGGGCAAAGGGCGGACCAAGATATTCTCTTTCTTTGCTGTCTATACTTTCCATGAGTGCTTGCTGAAATTTCTGAATTATCTCCCCCTTTGTATATGCCAAGGTGTACCAATCTATCCATGCTCCCCCTAAGTACATGCTGAGTCTCTACACTGTTGAAGTGTGTTGTTCATGCTCCCCCTGACTGTAGGCATGATCTACAAAAACATGTTCCAGACGAAGAACATGGCTCTATCTTAAATGACCTTCCTATCACCAAATACTCATACATACATCCATCTCTCAACCAAGTGAGGATATCAAATATTGACTCATATGCCCATCCAAGTGGGATTACACTAGAAGTTTACTCATGATAAACAAATACATTACATCATTCATCCCAGGCATAGTGGGGAAACCAAAATAGGAAGTTACATGACCTTGACAACAAAAGACATATATGACATAGAGAAAAAATATCTGGAGAAAGACTATGAAAGTTATCAATAACTAATATTAGAAACATCTCTCAATCACTATTCAGATCAACAACCATGTTCTCCTTCTGTTCTCCCTCTACATTTGTTCTACTTCAAATCAAAAACTGTCGAGTACTTGAATCCTAAAGCTTCTAAGATAATGCCAACAATGCATTATCAGAAGTTTTGAACTTGTTTCAGATGGTCTCTGTCAGACCCATATCAGACTTCTTTCAACCAGATTCTGTCCCCACTGATTTCCTTCAAAAACACCATATACGCGACTACATCCACATAAACCTGCGTATATACGTGGATGTTCTTCATAAAACTCACGTACAACCATTTCCAAATCAACAACCTGTAAATGTCTTGTAGTAAGGTACGTCTGCATATAGATATCAACTCATCCTCTTGAAAGACATCATAGCCATCTCATCAACATCAAGATCTGCATGATCTTATATATCATCCATGTATCATCATTCGGGGACATCTGTATCAATCAACATATGTAAGTATCAATCTATCATTTCATCGTCATCATGTCTCCAACAATGCAATTTTGAGTAATCATTCATGTATCCAGCATACTTCATATAGTACTATGTATATTTAGCTCAAGGTCATCAACCGCAGCAATCCTCATCCACATGAGAGCCAACAACTAGAGGAGACTTGCATCATCTATATTATATGATCTTTACGCATATGACCAAAACAACATATGATAGACTCATCATCAAGTAATGAAAATGTGTATACAAGCTTTGTACTTCTCCTTATCCTTATGAACATCACCATGTAAGCACCAGATATGCATTATCAGAGAATCAACCACAAATTTGATCTGAACATCAACTATGTAACCCCAAGAAACATATGAGATTTTTTCATGGACAACTCATAACCATAGCAAGATATATCACAGCCATATAAGCATCATCACCAAGGAATACTAACCATAATGCCAACAATGCAGCATTAGAATATTACCTGCTCCCCCTGAACATGTGACATTTTTCTTACTATCAGATCTGATCATGCATATATCAGCAGGAAGTATCAAGGAATTATCATCATCAAGTTAGGATAAAAAACACTTCTAAACATCATACAAGTATCAAGACATTTCCTCACATCATCAGCATATTGTAACCATTTTTAAACAGAGCAAATGGACTACATCCTATCAGGCCCTCTTTCTTGAGCCCTATCCCTACTGCTTCTCCTCAGACTAACATATACGCGACTGTGCAGTGGCCAACTCGTGTATATACGCGACTTCTATTTATGGAACTTACATATGAGATTAAGAACACTGCAGTTTTATATTTTCAGCTCCCCCTAAGT
Source organism: Pinus taeda (assembly GCA_000404065.3). NCBI lineage: Eukaryota > Viridiplantae > Streptophyta > Pinopsida > Pinales > Pinaceae > Pinus > Pinus taeda. The sequence continues at coordinate 5,723 of APFE030525130.1, forward strand.
CTGTTATGTCTGTGTCGTGTTGTGTCTAAGTATATTGTGTTGTGCCACATCTTTCTGATTGTACTTACTTCTTCTTCCATATCTTCAAGCGTGATGAATTTTTCTCCTTTTGGTATCGTGCCCTTACTTTATTCCTACATTCCTTTGCTATATTTCCAAGCTTGTTACATGCATAACACCTTACATGCTTAATATTCCTTCTATAGCAATCAATAGCTTTGTGACCAAACATATTGCAAGAAAAATAGTATCCCTCAAAGTAATGTGATGACCTTTCTATGTGATGATATTGAACCATTCTTCTTCTACATCTGGCTGCAACATGTCCAATATTATGACATACATAACATTCAACATTATTCATCGAAGGAATAAAATATTTTTTTTGAAGTATTTCTTTCCTTGGATGTTGATGGGGTTTTCATCTCATCTCTTTGTTGAGCATTTCAGATTTCTCATCAGAGTTCCTTGGCTTTCCTTGTGAGCTAGATTCATCTTCAGAAAATTCATAAAAACCAAGACCAGTTTTGATAGCAGGAGACCATTGACTACTAAGAATATCATCCAAAATTTTAGTACTGCCTTGAAATCGTAAGAGCTTATCATTTTCTTCTAATTTATTATTTAGAATATTTACCTCAATCTGAAGATGCCCTTCCTTTTCACGGTACTGCTTCTTTATGTTCTCCTCAACTTTCCTTCCTTCTTCCAACTGATGTCTTAATTCAAGAACTTTGTTCTTTTGTTTTTCAATAGCTTGGAGTAGTCCTTTATTCTTCTTCTTTGATTCTTCAAGATCTTCCTTTAGCGAGCAGATTGTAGCTTCAAGCCTTTCATAATAACTTGATCGATCTCTGAGTTTCTTGATGATTGTGCTCCTTTCATTGACTTCATTCCTTAATGATGTCACTTCATCCTGCAACTTTTGAAATTTTTCCTTGAATAACTTCCTTACCTTATTTCCCTCCTCTAGTTAAGATTTTAGTTTGGTAGATTATTCTTTGAAGGCACATTTCTTCTTGTTCAACAGATCTTGTTGATCTCTAATTTTATCCGTAAGGCTTTTAAATTATGCCTCTATTTGATATCTTTCTTGTTCACCCATAAGCGCAAATTCAATTTTTTTTCTATCACTTTCATCATCTTTTAGAGGATAAATAGATGTATCACCAAAGGATAAAAAATTCATACCTGATAGATATTGTTCATCTTCATTCTAAAGTGATTCTGAACTTCATGTGCTTCTTCCACATATTCCCCAAGCCATACACCCACTGTCATAGTTCTTCTGAGATGTCTTCTTCTTCTTAGGTGCTTTCTTCTTAAGCTTCTTTCCCATAGTTCCACGGATCTCCTTCAAGTGATCAATCTTCTACCAAAAGGACCTGCTCTGATACCAATTGCTGGAAATAATACTAAGGGGGGGGGGGGGTGGCGGTGAATCACTATTATCAAATCAACAAAACTTTTTCATTTCCATACTTAGATACATATACGCTACTTCAACGTAACTGTGCCTAATACAACTAGTATATATCTAGAATACTTATGATTAAATTAATCCATTAAATTTAGTTAGTGCATGAGAACTTCTTTAACCATATGTATAGTAAGCAGGTGCAGTAAAACAGAACAGATCATCACACACAAGAACCACACATGAAGAACATGATATAAGGTGGAAACCCAATGTGGGTGAAAACCACCTGCTGCAAGTTGTCTCTATCCTCTTTTAATAAGAAACTTCTATTACAATAGTTCTGTACAGGTGCAGTCTTATACCAGTACACAAGCTTCTACCTGCAGAAAGCTACAACCTTGTCTCGTTCTCCAGACTCTCCTGGAAGGGAGCTAGAACCGCCTTACCTCTTGTACTAGCCGATCCACTTACTAGTATGTAGGTGTTGACCTACTAAAATGCTCCAACCTTTACTCATTCTCGAGCCGCTACTGGAAGGGAGCTACCACCCCCTTAGCTCTTGTACTAGCTGATGTACTAGTACGTAGGTGTCGACCTACAGACGGCAATATCCTTCTCTTTCTTCCTCCAGGTACCACGTTTCATACATTTTTAGGCTGGATACTCCTGAACCACAACACTATAATATGAAGGCCATGTTTCATCCAATTTTCATACTGGACCTCTCAATATCATTGAAGCACAAAACAATCAATACTAGCATCATCAATTTTTGAATCAATGAGACACTGAAACCCTGTCAACAACACAAGCACCAAAACATAGAGTAGACTACAAAACTCTGTAATAACAATCAAACCCAACTACAATTCAAACATCATACTTCATTATGTATATGATACTATGATGAATCAAACCAGTGTATATATGTGCTTTCGCCAAAGCCAACCCGCATACAGATCTATACATATTCAATCATGACTTTGCGACTGTTTCAAACATCAGTCATACCCAGATCATAACATGCGTACAATAAAACATGCATCAATAATTCATATCTAGTCTATCCATGATCAAACCATATAAATATGATTCATTTCAAACCATTTGATCCCGATCCATCCTTAGATCTTGTTCTGCATAAACCAGTGAGATCCCTCCTTAGCTCAGATCGGGCAATGCATCATAACCCATATACTGCATACTGGATCTCATACTACATCAGATATTCAAGTCCTTTTCCATGCATTTGCCTAATGATCTTCTTCTCCTTTTATAGTCTTAGGCCTTACTCAATACCATGGTCTAAAACCATAACAAAACAATACCACAGACCCAATACTTGGGTTCAACTCTTTTCGATGCAATACCACGGACCAAAACCATAGGATCAAAAACTGTCGGACTAATACCATGAACCAACCATAAGATTTCCCATGTGTGTGCACTTTTTCTCTACATGAAAGTTTGTGAACTTTTCTCTGCATGAAAGTGCGTGAACTTTTCTCCGCATGAAAGGAACATTTCTCTGCATGAAAGTGCGTGACTGTTTCTCTGCATGAAATGAACTTTTCTCTTCATGAATGTGTGTGAACGTTTCTCTGCATGAAAGGAACATTTCTCTGCATGAAAGTGCATGAATGTTTCTCTATATGAAAGGAACTTTTCTCTGCATGAAAGTGCGTGAACTTTTCTCTGCATGAAAGGAACTTTTCTCTTCATGAAAGTGCATGAATTTTTCTCTGCACTATAATTTATCATCTGAGATGAGTGAGTTACCATCAAGTACAACATATGTATCATAATTCCAATAGGGCTAACAGTTTATCAATTCACCCATATGATAAAAGCGATGACCCTAGGATCTAGAGGCCCCAAATCAAACGACAGAGATTTCACCCAATGGGAGACCAGATTTGGCAGAAGAATAAGCTCAGGCATATCAATGTTTGAAATTCAATTTTACCACTGAGCTGGCTGATGAATCATTGCGTGGAATAACTGAAGTAACGAATCGTTCAAGTAAGAGCTGGTGTTCAGTTCGTAAAGGGACAAGTGGGCACCTCTCTGTGAAATGTTACATAGTAGCGATGACATAGAATTAGGGAATTCCAGGTGGACAGAGGTAGGTGATCTGAAGGGCTGGAGAAGCAAGCAAACAATCAAGGGACGGATTTTATTTAAGCCATGAACAGACAAAGAATAGAGAGGAGATAAAGGAGACATAATAGAGAGTGAAGCAAGAAGCAGAGAACAGAGAAGTCAAGCTGACCTGCAGAGCTAAGGCAACATCGAGTAGACATAAATGAGAAGGCTTGAGAGGTTCAAGCAATCCCTCTGAGGATATCTATCAGGAACTGAGTACCAAATTGGACTCATCCCATTAAGACCAGTTAAGCTCGAGACTTAGTAAGGGGGAGTCTATGTACTCTAGTGGCTTGGGGAATCCAAGTACCACCCTACTAAGCATCATCTATTACAGGAGACTCAAATTGAGCTCCTCATTGTAAAAACTCTCTTAAAGACACAATAAGAAAAAGGCCACCATTGAAAGTTGGACCAAGAGACATAGCCTAGGAGTATTGGGTGAACTCCTTATTAAATTGTTGTGTTTTGCATTTTCTTTCTATGTTTCTCTTATTGTTTTCCAATTTCTTGTGTATTTATTATTGATTTGTTGCTTAAAATAACATAAGCACACACCAACACATGAGTTTGTAATACCTTCATTAATTTCCTGAGGTCACCTAGGGATGATTTTAGATCAAGTGGTATCACAGCTTTAGGTTGTTAAGGTTAGAGAATCTTGTGTTGGATTTAGCTGTTGAATGCTAACTAGATCGAAGCTCAAACTAGGAGAAGGAGATTTGGTCGAAACTAATCCTAAAATTGGAAGATTCTATCCTCAGAAGACAATGTCAGAGGAAGATTCTGTGGGGCCAGACTCTAAATTTATAGATAGTTTCCTGGCCATAAGGTCCATGGTAGAGGAAATGTATAAGGACTTTAGAAGACATAAAGGTGAAGATTCATCAGGCTCCAAACAAGATAAACGAGAAGAAGACTCTCCCCTCCATGACCACCCAGAAGGAAAAAAGAAAGAAGAAAGATTTCTCACATCTCTTAATAGCCCTGAACATAAAAGTAAGACATCTTTGATTAAACTAGATGCTAAATTTGATTTACCAATATATGATGTAGAGTTGAATGCAAGAAAGCTGGACAATTGGATTAGACAAATTGATGTTTACTTGAGAGTGTAGAGTATTGATTCAGATAGAAGGAAGATTCAGCTGGCCAGCCTACACCTTAGAGGCATTGCCTTGGTTTGGTGGGAAGGCAGGAGTGAAGTTTACATGAAGAGACATGGTAAGACTATTTCTATCTGGAGTGAATTTTCTTTTGCAATCAAAAAACAGTTCTATCCACTAACCTATATGCAGCAAGCCATGATGAGCTAGCAAACTCTTCAACAACTGAAAGGGGAAAGTGTACAAGGTTACACCCAAGCATCTAGGAAGAGAGAATTGATTGTAGGAATCTCATTAGACTCACCTGAGACTCCATTGAAGTACATTGGTGGCCTACACAGCTACATGAGGCACACTATCCTCATGTTTAATCCCACTAGTATAGATGAGGTATTTGTTCAAGCTACGCATCTAGAAGCTAGAGAAAAGAATGGAAACCCAGAAGTTGGGGGATCATCCCAATCCACTGCAAGCAAGAATAAGGATAAAAGAAAATAGAAATTGAAAGCAAGGAAGGCCAACACTGCATAGAAAATCAAGTCTTCATGGAATCACTGTAAGAAGGATGGGCATGCTGATGAGCATTGTTGGATTCTGCATCTGGAGCTAAGACCTAAGATGTTTGAGGGAAAGAAGAAGAATATTGTTGCAATTATTCAGAAAGATTTGGGGTTGAACTCAGGAGATGAAACAACCATCACAGCCACAGGTATAAAAGGTAAGAATTTTGAAGCATCTACTAGTAATTCTGCACAATCTACTACTGATGAAGAAAATGACAGAAAAGGACATGAGCTTTTCCATATTCGAGTTATTTCCAAACATCAAAAGATTGATACATTGCTTGATAGTGGCTCACAAGTAAATTTAATTTATGAAGCAATTGTAAAGAAGTTGGGATTACTAACTACACCTCACAAGAAACCATAGCCATTAGGATGGTTAAATGATAAAGCACAACTACAAATGATTAGACAATGCAAACTCAAGTTTTCTTTTGTGTCAGTATCTGTATATGAGATTGAATTAGACATAATTCCTTTGGATATATGTGGAATTTTTTTAGGAAGTCCTCACATGTGTGACAGAAATCTATTTTCTATAGAGCTGAGAACAAGTATATACTCAAGATGGAATTGAATACTTTGTAAGACCTCATAAGCTCAATAATAATTATACTCTCATAAACTCAAGGTAGATGAAATGAATGATAAATTCATGGAAACAATTTTTACTGATGGCTGTAAAGGAAAAGAAACCTGAGAAAACTAATGTATCTGAGGTTTGTGATGCTAAACAACACGCTCATTTAGAAAAAGTTGTTTCACAGTATGATATCTTGTTTCAAGAACCTAAAGGTATGCCACCCAAAAAGGAAATAATGTATGAAATTAATTTGCAGCAAGATGCTCCATTGCCTGACATTGGAATGTGTAGGTTGTCTGCTTTAGATAATGGGGAGATCAAGAAGCAGGTGCAGGAGTTGCTCAAGAAAGGGTTCATCAGACCTAGCACATCGCCATGTGGATCTCTAATCCTTTTGGTGAGAAAGAAAGATGGCTCGCGGAGAATGTGCATTGATTACCAAACATTGAATAAGATAACAATCAAACATTGTTATCCCCTTCCTCGCATAGATGATCTATTGGATCAATTGAAAGAAGCTGTTTATTTTTCCAAGTTAGACTTGCATAGTGGATATCATCAGGTCAGAGTTGTAGAACAAGATGCATGGAAGACTTCTTTCAAAACAAAGCAGGGATTGTATGAGTGGATGGTTATACCTTTTGGCTTAACTACTGCTCCTGCTACTTTCATGAGAATAATGAATGATGTACTCAGACCTTTTCTTGATCATTTTATTATTATATACCTGGATGACATTCTGATATTTAGCAAAACATGGGAAGGACATTTAAATCATGCTAAGAAGACACTAGATGCTTTGAAAAGAGAAAAACTTTATGTTAAACTCTCAAAATGTGAATTGGCAAAACATCTTTGAATTATTTGGGACATATAGTGGGGGTGGTGAATTGAAGATAGATCCCTCTAAGGTTGGGGTCATTGTAAACTATTCTAAACCCAAATATTCTACAGAAGTTAGGAGCTTCTTAGGAGTAGCACAATATTGGAGAAAGTTCATTTCTAACTTTTCCTTAATTGCAGCTCCCTTACGTGCTTTAACTGGATTGAACAAGATGTTTCAGTAGGGAGGAAAACATCAGAAAGCCTTAGACACCTTGAAAGAAAAGATTAGTACAACACCAATACTAGCACTACCTGATATTCAAAGAACCTTTGAAATCCAAACAAATTCCAGTGACTATGCCATGGGAGTAGTGTTGACATAGCATAGTAGACCCATATGTTATCATTCTGAGACATTTAATTCTATAGTAGTTAACTAACCTACATATGATAACAAATTATATGCACTAGTATAGAGTGTGAAAAAGTTGAAACATTACTTAATGGGCAAAGAGACAGTAATACATACTGATCATCAACCACTTCAATATCTACACTCCCAAGCTAAGTTGCAGCAATCAAGACACTATAGATGGGTGGGTTTTCCACAACAGTTTCATTTAGACATCAGATATAAAAAAAGGCATACACAATAAAGTTGCAAATATGTTATCCAGACCCATTATAAATGCATCTACTGTACTTAAGCGTAATTCTGTGTTAAATGAGAGCTACAATGAACAATATGGTTAAGATATAGACTTTAAAGATGTATATGAAACTTTAATTCAAGGAAAATGAGTAGAAGAATTGGATTATCATGTTAAGGGTCGACTCCTATATCATTGTGGGAAGTTATGCATTCCACAAACTGAAAGAGTAAAGACAATTCAAGAAGGACACACTTCTCTAATACCAAGTCACTTTGGGGTAAGTAAAGAAGTTGCACAGCTGCAAAGCTTTTGTTATTGGCCAAAAATGAATGAGACAGTTTCTAGATATGTAAGAGGGTGTACTATGTGTGCTAAAAGAAAGCTTCGCAATAGAAAACTAGACCTGTACACTCCATTACTAGTTCCTTCTCATCCTTGGGAGAGTGTTTCCATGGACTTTGTTGGAGGACTGTGTAAATCTAGGAAAGATCATGATTATTTGTATGTTGTTGTGGACAGGTTCAGCAAAATGTGTGTTTTGATACCTTGTAATAAACAGATTACAACTAAAAAAACTACAAAACTATTCTTTCAACATGTATGGGTTCATTTTACATTACCCACTTCCATTATATCTGATCGAGGCACCCGATTTGTGGGAAAGTTTTGATCAACTCTGTGGGAACTGAAGGACACTAAACTGAAGAAAATCATAGTTTTCCATCCACAAACCGATTTCCAGATAGAAGTAGTCAATAGGACAGTGATCTAGTTGCTCAAGGGATATTGCAGTAAGCATCCTTAACTTTGGGATGAACACTTGTGTTATGTGGAGAATTCTTATAACTAAGCCAAACATTCCTCTACATAGATATCTCCTTTTGAGACCTATTTCGGCTTCACAACAAGGTCACCCTTGGATTTTGTCTTTGGTAGGGAGACAACAATTGAGGGACACAATGATGTGGAAAAGGAAACTAGGTTCATTGAACAAATCCAAGAGATTCACCAGGCAGTACAAGAATAGCTGCAAGAGAGCCAGGCCAAATACAATGCAAAGCATTACAAGCATCGAATGGAGTATAGTATCCAAGTTGGTGATCAAGTCTGGCTATATATCACCAAGGACAGGATGCAAGGGGAAGGTAAAAATATAAAGCCTATTGGGTATGGACCTTTTGAAGATACTTGAGAAAATTGGTTAGAATGCTTTTCGCCTTGATCTACTAGCTTACATGCACATCTACTCAGTCGTCAATGCAGATAGCTTGAGACTATTTGAACCTTCCTGAAGAAGAGAGTTCGTTTCCTTCTATTGATGACCTGCTACCTGAATATCTTAATGAATTGTAGGAAGATGCAGTTCTCGAGAGGAAGGTGAGAATGACATGCATAGGAGATGTTGAGTAAATCAGAATTGGACTCAAGGCTTCAAAGTTGAGCAGTGAAAAGTGGATAGAGATTGGACAGGTGAGAAGGTTGTATCCTCACTTAGTCAGTATCTGAATACTAACTTTTGGTGGTCCAAAAGCTTTCTCAGTGGAAAGGCCATGATCCAAATTAGAACCTTGAAAATTATCAGAGTCCTATGACTGTTTCAAATTATGACAGACTTCAAAAATCTTGTAAACAATGAGCTATCAGGAAATAACTTCTGAATAATAGTAATTTATAGCTAGCATGGAGCAACAAGGACCTTCGGTCAAAGCGCACTGACCATTGGCTCGTGGGGACTATGCATGGCCAAAAATGGCAGTTGGGAGGCTCAAACATAGAAACATAGGTTATTTTTTATGCGTGATTAGCACAAAGCACTAATCATGCATCGTAAGACAAAAGCCCTCGAGAAAGAAGGGCCCCAAGTGCACGATCACAAGGGAAACCGGGAAACAGTAGGAAAAGCACTAAAACCATCAAGAGGGTCCCGCGCTCCAAAATCGATGAAATATCGAAGGCATTTCAGGTGGTAAGCAATTTTGTCAGAGGACCTAACGATTCCACAGATTGAATGACGCATGTCCAGCAGATGAGAGAGGAAATTGATCTCATCACAGGCTAACTGTCCAGTGGAGATGTGGGTGGCATGAACCATGAGTTGACTCAACAAGACTTTACATGACAATGTTGGTAAATTCATGTTGTTGCTAAAGTGCATGTCATGCTATAGTGTTGTTGACTGATGCATGTCTTCATGGTGGAACATAGATTCACCTCTGCATGGCGAAGTGCACATAATCTTTGATGGTCCTTGGCTCTCTTGATGAAGCTCTAGCATGTTGTTCCTTTCTTTCATGTTGAAATGCTTGATAGGCTCACTTGTTCGCGAATGTGCATGTTCGTCACATTCGTCTATTGCACATGCTTCATTTGTTCATTTATTTGTGAACCTATCCATCTGCATGTGCTCTGTTCATTCATACTGTTCATCATCTTGACATGTGTTTTGGTGTACCTATACTTGTAGTCACTCATGACGAGATGACATCAAATCCAAAACCTCCTAGTCTATCATGAAACATGATCATCTGAATGCAAGTGACTGGGATAGGTGAGAAGGCTGTCAAGTGGGATGATGGTTCCGAGCAATTTCTCATGAAAACTATGTAAGAATCACTAAGGGATGGAAACACACAATCTGATTTGATGTGACTGTCTACAAGGTCTGGCTCGCCTGGGAGGCAAAATTGCATAAATTTTGGGAGAGACAATCTGAGCTCCAGGAGGGAAAGGAAATAATTCTCTACGCGTTTTCCAGAATTAACACTTAGTAGGGCCTGGATGGCCATACTTGTGTTATTTTCCAGAGGAATGGGTCAGATTGCACTAAGGGTCAAAAGACAGGGATTGCATAGTTTTTCTGGGTAACTTCCCAAGAGACTGGTATCCAAAACTGTATAATTCCCAGAGCGAACTACCAGTTGGCTGCTGGGGTGATTGGTAGCCAGAACTATGCAATTCCCAAAGGGAAGTGCTAGTTGGCTGCTGGGGTCACTGGCATCCATACTTGAGAAATTCTTGGAGTGAACTCCCAGCTTCCTGTTGGGGTCAGTGGAAGCCAGAATTGCGTAATTGCTAGATGGAACTATGAGTTGGTTGGTGGTGTCACTATCAGCAGAAACTATGTATTTCCTAGAGGGAATAGGTATTATGCTATTGGGAGGTTCTTGTTCGGATAGTTGCACTAAGGTCAGAAGGATGACCTGCTAATCATCTCTGTGTAATTTCTCAGCTAATCTAACTGATGAGTAGCGGGAGGCATGCCTGTTAGGCCTATGGGTGGCATCATGAGTGTTGCTTGAGTTTCTTGAGGGTAACACTACTTGAAGGAACTACCTTGGTGATTCTACATTTGTTCTAGTTGACAGTTGATCAAGTCGAAAGCAGGGTAATGGTCTAGCTGTCAGTGAGGAGCCTAGTTGTCAGAGATTTAGCAAAAATGACTAAGTGCGTGAACAATAGAAATATGCATAGGTCAACATATGAACAAATGCTCGCATGACCTTATGATGGAATGACCAAACCATCCAGACACAAATGTTCAACATTACTGACTGACGGTGCAAGTGACAAGCACAAAACTCGTGATTGATTGCTAATGATCGAGATGACACTTCTGCAATAGTGAATTTCACTCTGTGTGTGAGTGCAATGGATGCTTTCATGGTGAACACAACAAACACATATGAAGCAGATACTTTGAGCATAAGCATAACATAGGCACAAGCATGAATTAGACATCAACATGTAGACACTCGAGTGCAATAAAAAAGCAAGGTGAATGTAATGACTCACATGATCTCACAAAGTGAACCCTAGTGTGCAGTCATCAAGTGAAACTCTTCAAGGGAGACTTCAAAATTTATTTAGGCCAAAATTCTGGAGGGTGGTTGTGGCCGCTATAACACTTGGTGACACATTGGTAGAACGCTAGCTTCTATGTTTTCATTTGTTGCTAGCATAGGGCCTTGGTATTTCAGGAAGTATTGAATTGATGTGTATGTTACTTCAATTTCCCCACTCACAGCGTGGACATACATGGTTCACCCTTTGCCAACTCAATAAAAAATAATCAAAAGTTCATCTTAGATCTTAGTGTTTTGAATGCAAAAAGGGTAGTTTAGTTCGCGAGTTCAATAGTTTTAGAGTATAATGTTTCATCTTTAGTGCTGTTCCACTACCAGAAGGCCTAGACATTAGCCCGTCGGTGTCACGTAGGAACACAAACATTAATCCACTTCCAGCAAGCCTCATCAATACCTTGATGGAGTTGCATGCTTCACCTCTCTGCGTAGGAAACCTTTCTCTTCTTTTTCCTTTCTTTTTTTTAAGAGAATTGTGCATATGCACTTACTTATTTTTAGGGCAAAGGAGGGATCCTGACTTATTGAGAGTAGAAGAGGTTGTTGCTTCAGAGAATCATGTAAGACCTCTGACATAGATTTGCTCATCTATATTTTTGCCCTTCTACAGTTCTACTAGTTATATTAGCTTCAACACAGAGAATAAGGCATGAGTATAAGGATGGGACTTCCCTGTGTGGACACAGATTCACGATTGGACCAAAGCTTCCCTTACGGATGGTTCATATTTTCTGTCAGGACTTCATAGGCCGAAGGCTGTAACCAAGCACAAAGAAAATGGACACAATACTAGCCAAGTGCTGCAGTGTCACAAGTCTCTTCAAATTTCAACCACATATTCTATTCAAAAGCTAGAACGTAGTGGTTAGCATCACTTATTTCCAGAAACAAAAATAGTAATATATCAAACAAACAAAATGATTTAGCAAGTATAATAAAACAAAGAGAAAGGAAAGATAATAAGAAAAATAAACCAAATGAAACAAAAAATAGCGAATAAACTATGTACATGGCACGAGCGCGACCCAATCTACTGAAACAAATATTTGAGGACTTGGAGGTTGACAGGAAGATTATCAATCCTCCCGTCAAATGATTGTACATTATATGTGTGTGAGCTAAGTTTCTCGTGGACCAGTGCTGGTCCACAAGGCACCGATACCAAAGCCTCGTGGCATTTCAATGAAGACAAAACTACTATCTTAGGTACAGTCTACAACATGGTTTCGAATGATGACATGAAGTAATTGTTTTTACTCTAGGAAGGGTGCAAGTTTTTAAATTCAATGCGTAAGTGAATCTTCCCATATTTCTTATGTGTAGGATCTGGATTAGAAAACCAATTATGATGACAAACCTTGTAAGTAATCTAAACACATAAAATGTTAGTCAATCTTTTCAGTAAAATGAGCACAAACAACATGTATGTGTTACCTGTTCATTGTTGCAATTGCTTGTCTCCTCCTTTACTTGGAATCTTAGTTAGATTGCTCGGGTGCAATGAGTACTCAGGTCATCATCTACTCATGCAGACTCATCTCGATACTAGTTGATCAAGTGGTCAACAGTTGGTTGTTGTTGTAGTGTGTAACTTGTACCAAGATTGAACATCTTTGAATCATAGTGAGTTCGCAAATTGCTTTGTTCGTTCATGGTGTTGGTCCTTCATCTGTTTAGGAAGAGTGCTTCAGCATCATAGTTTGTGACTTCAGTCTTCAAAAAACTTGAAATCATGCATGGTTCATTATTTTGGATGGCTGAGATACACTCGATCCTTGAGCCATTATGTGTTCTTGATTTCCCAAGACTCATGGCCCACAACTTATCTGTACATGGACCATTTGGTGTGCTGGTACTACTGCTACTAACATAGAAACAAACTTTACAAGTTTCATTATCATCAGTTGGGTAAGGAAGGAGTCCCAACTGCTTGTCTGATGATGTTGAAGTAGGTTGTGCAGGATAACACTCCAATGTCTTTTCTAGGAGGAATTTTACAAACATGAGTTCTGTGAAGGCCAATGGTTTGTTCTCGCCACCAAGGGGAGTGACATTATGTTTCATATACTTCTCAGATAACATCTAGATTTTTTTGCATCTACCCTCGTACGAAAGCGATAGTGAGACCAGTCTATAGAAAAGTATCCATCTAGCTTGCTGGACAAGTCTCTAGTGAGTAGCGGACCATATGATTCGGGTATGTCCACAATAACTATGTTGATGCACTGGTGGTCTCAACTATCATGAGATAGTCGAATGATTATATCTCATATTTCACCAATGGCTCGTACTGATGTTCTATCAATTTGGATGATTCTCACAGATGTTTCACTCCATCATGCATTGATCTTCTAAGGAATATAGAGCGACATGACATTGGTTGTCACACTAGAATCAACCAAACAATTGTGGGCATTGTAGTTGAAAACTTTCAATGAAATAAGGAATGGGGGGCAACCTGAGTTTGCTTCTTCTATCCAGATTGTATTGGGAATAGTGGATAGTGATCCAGGAGGTGTGCATGATCCCTTGCTGGTATAGGTTCCTTGTTTGTTTCTGTATGTCCCAATGCACACAACATGATACCTCGCTTTCTCTGGACTTTGGCTTGCTCGAAAAAATTGATGTTTTCTTGAGTTTTATTCATGTCATTGACTATGTTGTAATCCAGAGTTGGTAGACTTACCGAGATGTCTGGGGTTGAATTGATGCTCATGCTATCTAGTGGATTGTTCTGCAAATTTCTACTCATATTTGTGGTCTTATCCACCGCTATCTTCTTGGACATGGATTGTGTTTGTTTCTTTGAGGACGTTAGTGGATTGATCTTCTTTATCAGTCGTCTCACTTTCTCTTACATCTCCTCAAGGGTTAGGGAAGCCCCTTTAGTCCTACAATTATAGTGATCATTTTTATTTTGGAGATCCTTCTCGGTGTTCATCTTGGAGACTACTTGTGAGCACTAATATGCATTCACCACATCCTTAGAACTTGGTGCTTCATTAGGCACAACCTCTTTGTTATCATCAATGTCTTTTGGCTGCTCTTATATGTCACCATCTGCATCAATTGTATGAGTACAGATAGAGGTAACAACTTGCTTATAATTTGAACAAGACTTCTCAGGGTGAAATCCTTCATGGAAGGAATATTACTTAGGATCAACACATTGATCGAGTTGGAATATAGGCCTCTTCTCAAATTTGGAATCAAACCAGAAGTTACTTGATGAGCCAGTTGATGAACTGGTTGCGTGTCTCTTGCCATGTGGATGAATGTTCACAAATTTGTCTGTCTTCTGTTTCTTGAGTTCGTACCTTTTAGTGGTCAAGTTCTTAACAAGGCGAATGAGGGTTTCAATGTCAGTTGCTTCCTTGTCTTTGCCTTTTCTCATCGTTTCTTGGGGCTTTCTACTCGCATCCTTGGCGTCTTTGGTCGATTCATCATCCCTGATGAATCTAATGGCGTGCAAGTGTTTCTCAACAAAAATAGCTTCTTTGCAGCTTTCTAACAGTGTTGGCTTCACATCTTTCTTGATGAACAATGCAATGGTGGTTGGCAGTGTCAATGTGCAATAATATAGTGTGATGGAGTCATGAGGTTTGGTGTCTGCTGCAAAATTCTTGAGGCTTCCCAATTCATTGAGTAGCATAGCTAGAGTTTTGTCATTAGCAAACTTTTAGAGGAACATAAGTTTGAAAGAACCCCAACTCTATATAGAGATGGGTGGAAGGTTGTGATACCAAGGAGTTGTAGAGTTGTCAAAGATACATGGAAACAATCTACATGCTATGTTGTCATAATGTCCCTCAAGGGTCTCCAACTATAGGTAGAATTTGTCTAAGTGGTATTCTACCTTCACCAGATTATCAGGGTTAAACCTGACATCCATTCTCTTTGTTCACTTCAACATCTTGTGAAGAACATTCAGGTGAGATAATGGTCCCTAAGTCATCCATTCAAGATTTAGGTCAAACATCTCTTCATCACCTTCATCCTCTTTTTCTTCTTCCTCTCCTTCGCAATTTGATGGTTCTGGATCTAAGTCTATCAGTTTGTCTTTGCCTCCACTTCCTCTACTGCCTTCCCCTCCACCTCCTATATTGTAGTTTGATCCCAAGAGAACAAGAGTTTCTTGTTCATCTTCAAAGAAGATTGTAGGTTCCTAACATCTTCAATAGATTCTTCCAAACCATCAAGAGTAGCAAGGACTGCTTCTTCCACCGATGATACAACAACCCCCATGGGAGTGGATTTTGGCTTCTTTGATGCATGCGGAAGATATCGTATGGCTAGGATCAGTTCGTTTGCTTTCACAAACTAGTGAGTGACAGGACAAATGGAGTGAAGGTGTTGATATCAAATAACATTTTCAATTCCCGAAGGTGAGGAGTAATCAACTGCTGAGTCATGAGAGAGGGAGTACGAGTTACTACATTGACTAGAAGGTTGATGAGTGAGTGTCAATGGAATTTCATCCATGTAAAACTAGAAACCCTTCTTATAGCACCATAAATTTTGATGGTGCTGGACCCATCAACATTCAGGGGATCACCCTAGTATGAAGTCCCAACTAGAACTCACACCGTTTGGTGTGGGAGTCCCATCTGGTATGATGGCCCAATTTCCATTATCTTAAGGATTTGCCTCAACTCTTACTTGTTAGCACAAGGTTCACATTGTCTTCAAGAAGTGAGGCTCACATGCCTGGTGAGTGTAAGTGTACTTGTGTCAATGGTTCTTTCACTATGAAGCAAAAAAGGTGAAGGTGTGTTCTAGGTTGAAAGGGATGAGCCCCAACTCGGCTAGGAACATGCAATAAAAAGGATGTACATAAATTTCGATAGTCACAACATACAAGGTAAGATAACATGTACAACACTCAAGGATCAGTCTGAGATGAGTGAAATGGTTGTTACAACAAGGTTCATGTGAAAGGTTTGTTTGATGTCCAACAGAGCAGTCGAAATGAACAAGACAACATTAACAACATATACAACCCATTTCCATTAATCAATTATGAATTGCAACAAATGAATCAGTTCAGATGTAGAACACATGGTTAAAGAAACATGCATTACAAATTTTAAAGATAAGTCTTACAACAAATACAATACATGTGTGAAAATGTGTTGGCCTGTTAATAGGCTTCAGAATCAAGCAAAAGTTCCAAGACACATGTTACACCATACATCTCTAACCCCATTACTGGGGCGTTAGAGCCACTACTTACTCCTCAAAGAATATATTACAGACTGTATTGGCCATGTGGGAGGAGCTAAGGTGAAGTGTCCTTCCAGTTACAAATGAGGGGGGTATTTACAGCCAAGGGTGAAACTAACCCTTGTAAATGTTCGACTACCCTCATGATCGTTCGACTTCCCTGATGTCCTGACTTGTATGACTCTACATTCAACAAGTGGGTCTCTTGGAATTCCACATTACATCACATTGATTGACAACAAGCCCATAGTGGAGATGTGGGAAACATGACCCATGACTTGACTCGACACGACCTGACATGAAAATTCTAGTAAATTCGTTCTCCTATTGGAGTGTATGCCCTGCTATAGTGCAGTTGAGTGATGAATGTCTTAATGGTGTATCATAGCTTCACCTTTGCATGGTGAAGTACATGGAGACTTAGATGGTCCTTGGTTCACTTGATGATGCTCTAGCATGTTGTTCCTTACTTTCATGTTGGAAGGCTTGATAGGCTTACTTGTTCCCGAAGGTGCATGTTCGTCACGTTCATCCACTTTGAATGATTCATTTATTCATCTATTGCTTAACCTATCCATCTATATGTACTCCATTCATTCATCTCATTCATCGTCTTGACATGTTTGTTGGTGTACCTATACCTACAGTGACTCATGACGAGATGAAATCAAATCCAAAACCTCCAAGTCTACCATGACACATGATCATTCGAATGTACGTGACCAAAAGAGGCAACAGGGTTGTGATGAGGGATGATGGCTCCGGGCAACTACTGACGAAAAATGCAAAAGAGTCACTAAGGGATGGAGACACACAATCTAAGTCGACAGTGACTATCTGCAAGGTCTAGCTCGACTAGGAGGAAAAATTGTTCAAATTTTAGGAGGGACAGTCTGGGCTGCAGGAGGGCAGGCCAGGTATGCTCTAATGCATTTTCTAGAATGAAAATTTAGCAGGGTTGGGGTAGAGAGATTTTTCTAATTTTCAAGAGGAATGGGACAAGTTGCATGAAGGGTCAGTAACCAAGAATTGCACATATTTCCTACAGAACTGCCTGGGATACTGGCAGGTAGAGCTATGAAATTCCTACACGGAACTTTTAGCTAGCTGCTAGAGTCACTCGTAGCTAGAACTGCACAGCTCCCATAGCAAACTACCAGTTGGCTATTGGGGTCACTCGCAAGCATACTTGTGCAATTCCCATAGGGAACCTCTAGTAGGCCACTCGGGTCAATAGCAGCTAGACTTGCACAATTCCCAGAGGGAACTATCAGTTTGGTGCTGGGGTCACTAGCACTAGAAACTATGGAAATCCTAGATGGAACAGGCAGTCTGTTGTTGGGAGATATTAGCTGGGAAAACTGCACTAAGGCTGAAAGGCTATCCTGCTGATCATATTTGCATAATTTCTAAGCTAAGGTGACTGATGGGTATGGGGAGGCCTTCTTAGGAGCACTATGCAATTTTTGAGATGAACAGTTGGTTGACTGTCTGGGTGGCCAATATGAGCGATGCTTGCGTTGCTTGCCGAGAAATGCTGCTTGAATGAACTAGCTTGTTCTTTTGCATTGTTCTTGTTGACAATCAATCAAGTCAAAAGTAGTGTGATGGTATGGTCCTCAGAGCTTCAGCAAAAATGACTAAGTGTGTGAACAATAGAAAGATGCATAGGTGATCAGACGAGCACACAGTCGCATGACTTGATGATGAAATGACCAAGCAATCCAGACACACATGTTCAACATGACTTACCAATGATGCAAGTGACGAGCACGACATTCGTTCATGATATTTCATGGTCGAGACAATGCTTGCATGAAAATAAATGTGACACTGTGTGTCAATGTGACATATTCTTTCATGGTGGACACAGAAAACACATACGAAGCAAAGACTTTGAGCATAACTAGAACACGGTCACAAGCATGACCTAGAAATCAACACGCAAAGATGTGAGTGAAATAAACAAGCATGGTGAATGTAAGGACTCACACAAGCTCACGGAGTGAACTCAGGTGTGTGTAGTCATCAAGTTAAACTCTTCAAGGGAGGCTCCAAAATTGATGTAGGCCAAAATTTTGGAGGGTGGTTGTAGGCGCTACAACACAACAACTCATACAGCCTTTCCTATGGTCCCAATCATGTTCTGGACATCTTAGACCTTAGCGTCTCTCATTCTATAGGCAAGTGATTGAACAAAACCCCAAAGTCACCCTCACAGGCTTGCTTATCAGCGACAAAAGACCGACATTGCCAATTTTTTGTGATCCAAATTTGTGGTTGGGGCTAGCCTATCCCAAATGACCTGGATCTTTGCTGGATCCATATCCATCTATTATTCATCAATAATGTATCCCAGATACTAAACCTTGGTCATCCCAAAAGTGTTTCGATAACTTATCGGATGTGCTAGAGGTGCTCTTCCCAACGCTGGCTGAAGATCAAGATGTCATCCAAGTATACCACTACAAATGAGTTAGTGAATGGGTGCAAGATGTCATCCATTAGCATGATGAAGGTTGAAGAAGTATTCATCAACATGAAAGGCATAATCAACCATTCAAAAAGGCCTTCCTTGGCTTTGAAGGAATTCTTTCACGCGTTAGAGGCTTCGTTCGGTACCTGATGATATCTAGTCTTCAAGTCGATCTTGTTGAAATATTTTTCCACCTTGAATTGGTCCACAAGTTCATCAATCCCTATGATTAGGTAGCTATTCTGGATATTGAACTTCTTCAACACCCGATAGTCAATAAACAGTCTCCAAGTCCCATACTTCTTTTGTACCAACACGATCAGGCTCCCACAGGGTGATGAAATCGGCCAGATGTGACCTTTATGTAGCGGGTCCTAAATATGCCTCTTGATTTCATCTTTCTCCATAATGGAGCATTGATATATTGGTACATTGGGCAAGGATTCACCTGGGGTCAAATCAATGGAATTCTTGACCTGACAGTGTAGAGGCACCGTTGTGGGGGAGGTGAAGATGTCCTCATACTCCTCCACCAGTTTGTCTATATTTAATTGCCATGTGGAAGGGGCCCTAGATAGATGTCATACACATCATCTTGTTCTTTCCCTAAGGGTGTATCTTCAGGAAAAAAAAATTCCAGTTTTCAAAATGGGATTATTGCATTATTTTGCAGTAACTAGATAAAAGGCGATAGGCGGTACTACCTCCAGTATCATGTACAACTTATTTCCCAAGGTAACAATCATAGCGCAAGGCCTTGAATCATACATAACATGTCTCTTCCATAAGTATGGTTAGCCTAATAATACATCACAAACATCAAGGGGAGAAACATCACATAATACCACATCCATGAAGGGCTTGATGTTGTATGCAAGGTGACACTATTGGCTCATGCGAAGATCTCGTCCTTGGTGAAGATATCCCATGTTGTATTATTGTGGATGTGTTGGGGGTTTTCTACAGTCGCTAAGCCCATCCCCTTCATGACCTCTGATGTAATAAGGTTCTTTTGGCTCCCCCTATCGACAATGAACTATAGTGGGGAACCCTTTACCCACATCTGGGAGTGGAAGAGATGATCCTCCTCCTCTGAATCTTCAGGTTCCTCCTTCTAAATCGTCATGGTGGTAACAGTGGTGTTTAGCTCTATCAATAATATGCTTCCCTTTGCCATTCCCCTTTTCAGCTTCTCACTCAAAGTTGGAACATGCATCTACTTTTGAAGCCTTCAGCTCAGTCACTAGTGACTCCTTGGCCCGACACTCACTTTTGTTGTGAGTGGATCCGTTATGGAACTCACAGCACTTTCTCATCTCCTTCTTCAACTTCACATTGTTCGCCTTTTCTTGTGGCTTTGGCAGGTTTTCTTGGGCCATCTCACCTTAGCTTTATCCTTTGTTCTATGGTTTGGGGGCACCTTTTCCTTGCCTCGGATTCACAGATCCAAAGTTTCACTTCTTCTGTTTAAAGTTTTGTTTGAGCTTGATGGTGTATCAGTACGTCATGTCGAGTGAGGAGATGTCTAGGAACTCCATCTCGTCTTGGATGTAACTATGTACATAGTTATGGTACTTGAGTAACAAATGTTTCTCAAAATCCTTGATACACAACTTCATGCGAAGGGTATGGAAAACATTGGTAAACTCTGACACATCTTGGTCACTATTATAAGAATATTTGGGCACTGCAACCCCAATCATATATGTTGATAAAGCAAGGGCTCTTTAACCCCTAAAAGTGTATTTTCATACCCTAAAGGATCATGTTCAACTTATTACATTATTTCCCAGAAGTTCCACCTGAAAAACCACTTAGAACTGGCCACAACTAGACCATACTCACTGCTCCATGGTCAAGGTGCGATACATACAGGCTACTACACTATCCAAGTGTGATGCATATTGAAAGAGCCTTCTATCGGGTGTGATGAGCAAGAATAGACAAATGGCAAAGACAGTGTGCTAAGTGCATGCTCATGGAATCTTTTAGAAACTTCTCCTGTCACACTTGCCTCTCTGAATTTTCCCAGGGATGAGTAAGAGATCAATGAAATCTCCAAGTGGAACCAAGAACTATTAGTGGAATAACACTAATCAGAAACCCAAAGCTGACTCACCCCCTTTCAAGACATCTATATATGGATCCCTCATCTTAGAGATAGAGAGGGTGGAATTTTGTATTTTGTAAGGAAGTGATGTTGTTTTGTCTTTCATAAGGAACATTGTATTGTTGGGTGATCTTGCTTTTAATGAGGTGAAGAGGGCCTTGACGTTCGGAGGATGATACTGGATCGGAAAATTGGGTTGTAATCCTCTCTTCTACTATTAATAAAGTTATTTGAGTTTTCCTCCACATAATCATGTATTTGTGAATCTTGTTATTTGTGAATGCAATTGTATGGTCAATGTATTTTTGATTCTGCGTTGTTTATGGTATTATAGATCGAGATGCTTTGATGGTGTTTTTTTGCTTTTCCTCTACAGGTATTCTCTAAAGTGGGACAAGTAGGAGAGGAGTGGCAAGCTCTATCAAGGGAGAGAGGAAATGAGCAGAACCTCAGTAGTTCCTTATCTTTTAGTGTAGTTAGCTTCATAGTTTGGTCGTTTTTAGCGTACATGAAAAAGAAATGAGCATATGTTATCTTAAAGTTCAAGCTCACTAAAAAGAATCTACTAATAAGATACATCTTTAAATGACTGGTGCAAGGAATTTTCCTACATGGTTCAAGATTGTTAAAATATAAACCTGCCAATGAGCAATGCTATTGCAAGGTTCAAGCTCGTTAAAAAATAAACCTACCACTGAGGACATGATAGCACAAGGTTCAAGCTCATTAAAAAATAAACCTGGCTTCAGTAAATGACCTCTGTGATTGCCATGCTATCAGCCTTTTGAAACTTGGTTGTGTTCTTCGATCACCTCCATTTTTTTGACCGATCATATGCTTCTACTTGATTGTTTACCCTTTTGAGGAACAATTGCGATGAGTGATTCTGTTTGCCACCCTCTTCACACTACCATGTTTTTACAAGTTCCAAACTTACCTTGAACCAGCTACTACCCAAAAAAATCACATGTCCCTCAAAAACAAGTCTCTTTTAAGCTCCTTTTAGACTCACTAAATATGAAAATATTGCCAAGCTATTGGCCTTTCCAACTTGTTAAATTAAAGGGAAGCACCATCCCACCTATACATTTTAATATTTTGGGGCCTAAGGGATTATAAAACAAAATATCGACCGCTTGTCTTTTTAGGCTCCTTAAAGTGATAAAAAAGTCATCCCTTTCGTATTATTTTATACTTTTTCGGACTTAAGGGATTATGCTACAAAAAAGTACTACTGGAGTTTCCTTTTCATCCCTTTTCAAACTCTCTAAACATGAAAGGACTAAGTTATCTTTGTCATTAAACTCATTAAAACAATACTGACAAACTTGCCCATTCAGACAAGAGCGAGTTTCACTGTCGCTAGGCTCGCTAAAACATAGCGACAGGTTTGCCCAAAGGGAAAATTGAGAACAATCATATGTTATCCTCCTCAAACTTGACAAAAATAAAGAGGTACTAGTCAACAATGAATGGGAAAAAGAGGGAAGAAAACTTGAGGAATTTTATTGGTAGCAGGTCGCTCTTAAGCATGACGCTTTCACTCCATCACCATGATTGAGTCGGGTTGGGTTATTCCATTCACTGATCATATCACCATTGGTCCTCCATACCATCCTTCTTTTGGGGTTAACACTATCAATCCATTAAAGTGTCACCGACAGGTTCAAGAGAATTCATTCAGAGAATTCACCACCGAGCTAATGCTTCATCCACTGCAATACCTTCACCCTCCATTTTTCATGACCGTGATTCTTGAACCTTGTATCCTCAGATCATTTTCACCTCCAGAAAATCATTTTCTTCATTTCTTGTTGTAGATGTGGGATACATCAAGGCCCTCCTACAACGAGTCACTTCTTTTCAACATCAGCTCATTATCCAAGAAGTTTAATTAGAAATAACCCTTTCAGTACTTTGAAGCTTTCATGCCTCAATGGCAAGTTTCTCACTCCCGGCGACAGGTTTACATCAATGGCCTTCAACCAAAAGAGTTTGCATGGTGTTCAACATCGACTCATATATTCACACCGCATGAATTGTACAGCAATACCTTGAGGGTCATTATCATTATCGGTGATTCCTCTCGTGACTGTTAACAGCTTACATCATTGGCTGGTAATCAAGGGATGTCTTTCCATGTTCGACTCCAAAACATCTTTTCACATGGATCAACTTGTACATTGAAAATAAAGAGATCAAATGTACATCAAATGTACACAGAAGTTGCACAGATGATCATCCAAGCTAAGGGATGATGACTCCACATATAAAGAATCACCAGTGTACAACCGCAGATGGTTATCTGTTCCATGTACATGAAAATGATCATGGTCAACTGATTACATCATTTCATAGAAGTTCCACCTAAAAAACCACTCAGACCTGGCCAAAACTCGACCATACTCACTGCTCCATGGTTAAGGTGTGATGCATACTAGCTGCTACACTATCCAGGTGTGATGCATACTGAAAGAGCCTTTTATGGGGTGCAATGAGAGAGACAAATGATAGAGACAGTTTGCTAAGTGGATGCTTCTGTGACACTTGCCTCTCTGAATTCACCCAGGGATGAGTAAGAGGTCAATGAAATCTCCAATCGGAACCAAGAACTATTAGTGGGATGACACTAATCAGAAACCTAGAGCTAACTCACCCCCTTGCAACACATTTGTATATGGATCCCTCATCTAAGAGATCTAGAGGCTAGAATTTAGTATTTTGTAAGGAAGTGCTATTGGTTTCTCTTTTTGAATAAACATTGTATTGTTGGGTGATCTTGTTTTTCATGAGATGAAGAAGGCTTTGATGGTGGGAGGATGATGTTGGATAAGATAGTTGGGTTGTAATCCTCTCTTCTACTATTAATAAATTTATTTGAGTTTTCCTCAACATAATCGTGTATTTGTGAATCTTGTTATTTGTGAATGCAATTGTATGGTCAATGTATTTTTGATTCTGCATTGTTTATGGTATTATATATTGAGATGCTTTGATGGTGTTTTTTGCTTTGCCTCTACAAGTATTCTCTAAAGTGTGACAAGTAGGAGGGGAGTGCAAGCTCTATCAAGGGAGAGAGGAAACAAACAAAACCTTAGTAGTTCCTTAGCTTTTAGTGTAGTTAGCTTCGTAGTTTGGTCATTTCCAGCCTGCATAAAAAGGCAATGAGCATATGTTATCATAGAGTTCAAGCTCACTAAAAAAAAATCTACTAATAAGAGACATCTTTAAATGACTGGGGTGAGGAATGTTTCCTCAAGGTTCAAGCTCATTAAAAAATAAACCCACCAACAAGAAATGCTTTCGCAAGGTTTAAGCTCGTTAAAAAATAAACCTGCCACTGAGCACATGTTGCCACAAGGTTCAAGCTCATTAAAAAATAAACCTGCCTTCAGTAAATGACCTCTGTGATTGCCATGCTATCATCCTTTTGAACCTTGGTTGTGTTCTTCCATCACCTCCATTCTTTTGGTTGATCATAAAATTCCTCTTGATTGTTTACCCTTTTCAGGAACAGTTGTGATGAGTGATTTTGTTAGCCACCATCTTCACATTGGCATGTTTTGAGAAGTTCCAAACTTACCTGGAACTAGCTGCTACCTAAAAACATCACTTGCCCTTGAAAAACAAGTCTCTTTTAAGCTCTTTTTAGACTCATTAAATATGAAAAGTTTGTCGAGCTATTGGCCTTTCCAGCTCGTTAAATTAAAGGGAAGCACCATCTCTCCTGTACATTTTAATCTTTTGGGGCCTAAGTGATTATCAAACAAAAGATCGAGCACTTGTCTTTTTCATATTTCTAAAGTGATCGAAAAGTCATCACTTTCATATTATTTTATATTTTTTCGGACTTACGGGATTATGCTATGAAAAAGGACTGCTGGAGTTTCCTTTTCATCCCTTTTCAAACTCTCTAAACATGAAAAGGAATGAGTTATCTTTGTCATTAAACTGAGTAAAACAATAGTGACAAACTTGTCCATCCAGACAAGAGCGAGTTTCACTGTCGTTAGGCTTGCTAAAATATGGTGACACGTTTGCCTGAAGGCCAAATTATAGAACAAGAATATGTTATCCTCCTCAAGCTTGACAAAAATAAAGAGGTACTGGTCAGCAATGAGTGGGGAAAAAAGGGAAGAAAACTTGAAGAATTTTATTGGTAGTAGGTCGCTCTTGAATATGACACTTTCACTCCATCACCATGATTGAGTCGGGTTTGGGTTATTCTGTTCACTGTTCATATCACCGTTGGTCGTCTACACCATCCATCTTTTGTACTTAACGCTACAAATCCATTTCAGTGTCGCTGACATGTTCAAGAGAAGTCATTCAGATAATTCACCACCTAGCTAACACCTCATCCATTGCAATACCTTCACCCTCCATTTTTCATGACTGCTATTCATGAACCTTGTATCATTAGACCATTTTCACCTCCAGAAAATAATTTGCATCATTTCATGTCGTAGATGTGTGATACGTCAAGCCCCCCCTAGGATGAGTCACTTCTTACCGACATCAGCTCATTATCCAAGAAGTTCACTTAGAAGCAACCCTTTCAGTACTTCGAAGCTTACATGCCTCAATGGCAAGTTTCTCACTTCCGGCAATAGGTTTACGTCAATGGCCTTCGACGGAAAGATTTTGCATGGTGTTCAACATAGACTCATATATTCACACCACGTGAATTATACTGTAGTACCTTAAGGGTCATTATCATTATCGGTGACTCCTCTCATTCCTGTTAATAGCTTACATCATTGGATAGTAATAAGGTGATGTCTTTCCATGTTCAACTCTAGAACATATTTTCACATGGTTCGACTTGTACATTGGGAAAATATTGAATGACTTTGAAGACCTCAAATCTAGTTTTATCCATCTGGGCTGCAATATATTCGGGAAAATAAAGACATAAAATGTATACAGAAGCTACATAGATGATCATCCAAGCTAAGGGATGATGACTCTACATATAAATAATCACCAGTCTGCAACCATAGCTGGTTATCAATTCCATGTATATGAAAATAAATTTATAAAGTTGAGCATGGAAATGCCCGCCTCAACTAGATCATGAAAATAATATGATGATGATGTATTATATTGTATCTTATATAGCTCACCTTCCAGTTTGAATACCTCGGATCCTCATGATAAATAATTTCACCCAACATCAGAAGATATACGACCTCATTCTTTAGGGGGCAACTGTTATAGACATATTTTGGCATTGGAACCCCAATCATATATGTCGATAAACCAAGGGAAATTGTTATAGACATATTTGGGCACTATAACCCCAATCATATATGTTGATAAAACAAGGGCAATTGTTATAGACATATTTGGGCACTGCAACCCCATTCATATATGGCAATAAACCAAGGGATATTTAACCCCTAAAAGTGTTGTTTCATACCCTAAAGCATCATGGTCAACTACTTACATCATTTCCCAGAAGTTCCACCTGAAAAACCACTCAGAACCGGCCAAAACTAGACCGTATTGACTACTCCATGGTCAAGGTGTGATGCATACTGGCTTCTACACTAGCCAGGTGAAATTCATACTGAAAGAGCCTTCTGTGGGGTGCGATGAGCAAGAATAGACAAATGGCAGAGGTAATTTTCTAAATGGATGCTCATGGAATATTCTAGAAACTTCTCCTGTGACACTTACCTCTCTAAATTCACCTAGGGATGAGTAAAAGATCAATGAAATTTCCAAGTGGAACCAACAACTATCAATGGAATGACACTAATCAAAAACCTAGAGCTGACCCGCCCCCTTGCAGGACATCTATATATGGATTCCTCATCTGAGAGATCTAGAGGCTGGAATTTTGTATTTTGTAAGGAGGTGTTGTTGGTTTCTCTTTGAGAAGGAACATTGTATTGTTGGGTGATATTGCTTTTCATGAGGTGAATATGGCTTTGATGTTGGGAGGATGATGTTGGATCAGAAAGTTGGGTTGTAATCCTCTCTTCTACTGTTAATAAAGTTATTTTAGTTTTCCTCCATATAATTGTGTATTTGCGAATCTTGTTATTTGTGAACGCAATTGTATGGTTAATGTATTTCTAATTCTACATTTCTTATGGTATTATAGATCGAGATGCTTTGATGGTGTTTTGTTTCTTTGCCTCTACAGGTATTCTCTAAAGCAGGACAAGTAGGGGAGGAGTGGCAAGCTCTATCAAGGGAGAGAGGGAACGAGAAAGGATCCAAGAGGAAGATTCAAGTTGGTACTCTTTGCTTATCTCTTATCTATCATACATAAATGAAATCACAATTTTCTTTGATTGTTTGCTTCTAAGATAGCTACCCATCTTAGTGGGACTAGCAGATTGAAAAGACACAAGTTTTCCCGAAAATAGTCCCCTCCCTGCCATAGCATGGTCCACTTTATATATTTGTCCTGATGGCTCCTGACTCGATAGGACTACTCCTTGATGGCATCCAAGAATAAATTCTAGGTGGGAGTGGTTGAAAATAGCGAGGTCATACTTTCATCCTTCTACTCATAGTAGGTTTTCCACAAGTCCTTGACATGGGTGACAATGCGAAGAGAAAAAATAATATTTTCCGAGCTGGAAAAATAATGAATAGAAAGATATCCTTCCAAGATATTTAACCATTTATCTATGGCGTCTACATCTATTTAGCCCTCAAATATGGGAATGTCAAAGTTTACCTGTAGCTTAAAAGGTGTGGAGCCTCCGGAGTGGCTACTGGATTTGGATGTGCTGCCAATGGGCAACTGTTGATAGATATGGGCAAAGTTATCCATAATCACATTCCTTTGTTTCTCGAGGTCCTCCTCGAGAAATATTTTGATAGGATATCCTGTTGCCTTGTATTTATTTTCTTCCCCCATGGGAAGTCGTCGGGGTTTGAGACATTGATCTACAAAAGGTTCAACCAAATCAAGCCCTAACTCCTTATGTCCCAACCTCGTTGGGGACATGTAAAGAATAACAAAGAAAGAGAAGACCGCTCTGATGCCATTAATCAAGATTTAAACTAGAACGCAACAAATTACAAATATAACAGTAAATATACAGATGTAACAGAAATAACACTTCATTTCACTAATATCAAATATTGAAATATGCTTACAAACATAACGGAAATAAGACTAGCTTGGGTGAGGGTAGCTTATTTCTGAGAAGAGATGTGATAGCTACATGCCTCTGAACTGAGTTACAATGAGGGTCAAGGTCCTTTTTACTATTGAACAATAAGAGAAAATCCAAAAAAACCAAAACCCTAACGCAAGGAGATGTAACATCAAGAGTTTATGGGCCCTCTCATTGGAAGGATTTATTTGAGAGCTACAACTACTAATGCATTTTATATCAAAATTTTAGAAGGAAAATTTCCAAGAAAGAGAAAAACGTCCTTTATGGCCTCAAATGGCTCCAGAAGTTCACGTCCTGAAAAACTGCCAAAAATAGTAAATTGTGCTATAATTAAGGAAACTAAAAAAAAAATAACAATGGTGGGGGTCCAAGTGGAATAGACAGGTAACCAACAATATCCACTGGATCCCTGTGCCATCAACCCCATGATTTAAGCTATTTTTTAGGCCTAAAACCGAGGTCACTACCCATAATAGAGTGATAGGTTAAAATGAATAAAAGTATAGGGAAGA
Source organism: Pinus taeda (assembly GCA_000404065.3). Classification (NCBI taxonomy): domain Eukaryota; kingdom Viridiplantae; phylum Streptophyta; class Pinopsida; order Pinales; family Pinaceae; genus Pinus; species Pinus taeda. The sequence goes on from APFE030525130.1 coordinate 34,344, forward strand.
AATGATGCAAAAGAAATAAGTTGAGAAATACCTTAACTGGGCCCTTACTAGCCATGGCAGGGATTTCATCAAACATATCATCGACATGTAACCTATAGGTGTGAATAATAGGATTAGGTGTAGGGATCTCATACTTATCTCAGAATCACTATGAACCATTGTTCCCCTGTATCATTTGTTGCATTATCATGTATTAATTCATAAACACATGATGCATTCATATACAAGTAAAAACATGCTAAGATCCATACATAACATTTATCATAAAACATACACATAACCAGCATAATATGGACAAAAACAGGATAAACGTATCGGCCATGAAATCCATATATACATTAGTAAATTTACACATGGAAATCAAGAAAATTAATTTCTTATTAATGAATGAATTAAACCAACCTTAGATGGGACTACCACATTATAGTCGACCATAGATTAGCTGAGGCAAGTCCCTCTTCAACCAATCATCCATGTGCCATATTCCAAGCATGAATGTGGGACTCATATAACACACCAAAACCAACAGCAAGCATGGATGTCATCGGAATTCTTTGCCTACACCATCTAGAATTTGAGTTTCTCCTTGTCTCTTAGGATTTAGTGTGATCCAGAGTCTGATCTAGGGATCAATAGGCCATACAACAAGACATATTCTTTACGCTTTACCATACATCCCATATTGGGACTACTAGGTCCAACAATGGGAAAATACAACTCTTGGAATTACCATATATCCTGCCATTCACCACCAAGGATTCCTAGGCCCACCAAGTCACACAATCCAGCATTATGGCAACCCATAGTCTGATTGATTGGTTACTGAGGCATTGGCTTACCCGTGATCCACAGTCTAGTTTAGGGACCACTAGGACATGTGTTTGTCAGTTCGAGGATCCACCCCGCTCAATTTCAAATTGAATACGTCCATCCCACATTAACTGAATGTGAGAACCCATCTCATAAAAACTATTAGGAAACGACAAGTCTAGGTTAAAGAACACTTTCACACCTAGAAAAAACCATGCCATGATAGAAAGAACCACATGCAATCCCATGCATGCCAAATCAAGCTAGAAAAATAAGAATGCAAGTTGATACCTACATTGAAGCTTATTGTAGCTACTTGATCCTGCCTTTCCCTACCTAATCTTTTCTTCCTCTTTCCTTCTTTTCCTTTTTTACTCCAATGGTAAAGTGCTCCAAGAAAACTCTAAGTGTCCAAGAGTATGAGAGGGAGAATAATGAGAGAGCTCTGAAACGCAACCAACAAAAATGGTTACCAACGGATCCTCAAAATCCTTTTGATGAATGAGGCCTCTATTTTCTTCATTTTCCATCATTTTCCTTCCATTTCCTCCTCACATGCAATTGGTGACCTTTCACCTCGTTTTTCTCCTAATTTCCATTATATTCATAAATAAATGTGCTAAAAATGCCATTTTTCCTTCCCAAATCCTTAGTGATTGTCTTTGCCAATTCCATTAGCCATAATAAATTGAATCAACACCAACTAGCATGTTTCTCCCACCATTCAGCTTGTAATTTGTGTCCCATCTATTAGAGTCGGTCTGGTCAGTCCTCCGTTAGAGATCAAAACTCTTTCTGCATTTCATATTTAGGAGTCCCGCTCCATTCACTCAGCTACATTCCGCTAGGGGCATGCCATAATCTAACGGAAAATGTCATGCTAGTCATTTCCCCTCATGTCTGGCACATACTGGCTTAGGTTTTTTCATTAATGTTCGCTAAGGTCCATGACAGTTAATGTTCGATCTTTTAATGGACGTGAGTCGTTTTCAGTCATTAGGTCTAGGGATTAGATAAATTGGTCTTCAAACATGTCCAATAAAGCCATGCAGGCCAGAGGGAGACCCTTACAAAGTTATGATTCAAAGAACTTCGTCGTCATGTGGACAAACTTTGACTGTTCTTCAAAACTCTATTTTGAAGAAAAGTCAAACAGTGTGTCATTTGTGATAATTTTCAAAAAAGTCGCCAGTTGATTTCCTTAGGTGCATTCATGGTTCCATGGCCAAATGCCCTATCATGTAACCCCTGCAAAAAGTGCTGAAAATTTCATCATTTGAGCTAAAAGTTCAAAGGAAAAAGTGAAATTCAGTGTTGCATTAAGTTAGTAAAAAGGCCAAAATGAAACATTAGCAAAGTGGGTTTTGGAGAAGAAAAAATTAAACCCGTGACTTCAAAGTCTTTATATATAAGTTTCCACAGAAATCAAAGTCATTGTGCAAATCAAGGTTATTCAGAAACATAGCAAAGTGTTTGAGAGTGCAAAGCACACATTTGGAGGGAGTTGAAGTCATTTTCAGGAGCACGACGCACACGCAGAGGGGCGTGGTGCACACAGAGGGCGCGGCACACACAGAGTCACCCCAAAGTGCAAATTTTATATGGGTGCATTGCACACACAGAGCACGGCACACTGGGTATGTCGTGCAGCGCACACCCACAAAGGCCCGAAATCATGCCAAATTGCCTCAAGTTGCCTTTGAAACCCCTCAAATTGACAGGTAGGCTCTATATCTTGATGGCTCATGTATTTTTGTGGAGGTTATGGTGGTTCATGGCTAGTTATAGTGGCAACTAAAATTCATAAAACCAACCACTACAAAACACCAAAGCCATTGTTGCTAGGGTTGCAAAATTGTGGTGTTCATGCAAAGGCTCTGTTTTCACCCCTCATTTTTCCATTTCTTACCATTTTTCCCTGTCCCCCCTTTCTCATTTTTTCCTATTATCCCTACCCTAAAATTCTCCCCATAACCCCTATTCCCATCATATTATTCCCCACCTAATACTCCCTTTTTTTCATTGTTCCCCTTGGTGGTAGATATCATAACAACACCTAGTTTCACACCATCATCAAAGGGCAGCCCAAGTACAGTACACACAACAGTCATGGCATCTGGGCATTTAGTAGAGTATGAGATGGAGACACAAAGTGATTCATCCTCAGAAGAACAGGCTCCCAGGAGACATCACAAGTGTGGCGAACATGTTAGGGATGAGCCAACCACCCTCACAGAACTGCAGGCCTGCCCTCTTGCTATGTCATGTTTCCAGCATCTATCATGTTTTGAATTTTTTCAAAGGGTGGCTAATGTTAGATTTCATCATGAGTTGGCCTATCTTTTTGTGCTTTACCTACATGGAGGTCACTCTATCTTGGCCGGGGTCACCTTCACACTGACACCCGAAACTATATCATTAGCAACCGGTATACCAAATGTTGGAGAACAGTGGCACAAGAAATAGAATGTGGATAGGAAACATTATGAGCCTTACATTAAGGCCAGTTTCTTGAGGCAGCTCATAAGAGTCTTTCCATTCAGATATTTGAAAGATGAATATGCTCCGCTCATGAAATTGATCATGAAGTACATCAGCTATGAGGGGAGGTTCTCTCGTCTATATGCCTATCACATCAAGTTTCTCATGCACTTTACCAGGCTAAGGATGATGAACCTCCCATTTTTCATTTGCAGGAACATAGAGAGGATGAACACCTTCAAGCAGCATAAGACCCCTCAGTAGCAACTTAACAGTGTTTATCACTCTGCTCTTATCCAGATTTTGGTGGATCATCAGTTGGGATTGCAAGGCATTGGCTGGGAGGACTTCATCTCTCGTGACCTACTCAACACTTCACAGGTATTATCAGAGGCAAAACATGAGATAGGTGGTCCTTCTCATCAGTATGAGCACCATGAGACCACTACTATGCCAGTATTCATCACCTATGAGAGATGCATTAGACATTTGTTTGCGGCAGCAAAGCGAGTGTTATCTCCACCCGAGGTGGAAGGGGCCTCACTTCCTACATCAACAACACAAGTACAAGACAAGGGAAAGAAGCCCATTCATGATGAGGGGCCATTAGGTGAGCAAGAGGCCGACTTCATCCTCATTCAGGATGATGATACAAATGTGGAGAGTGCCAAACTCAGGATGACCATCCAGGAGCAGAAAATGGAGATCCAAGACTTGTCACTCAATTTGCATAGGGCCAAATAGATTATCAGGTATTTGGAGCAGAGGAACAAACAACTTGAGGACCATCATGAGATCATGGAGCTGCACAACATCCATGAGAATTGCCAAGCTACCCAACATAGGAGGATTGAGCTCACTCCATTGGAGCAAGAAATTAACAATGACCGTGAGTCTTCGCTCGAGCGTATCAACATCCACCATGAGAGACTGCTGGAGAAGGCCAATAAGGACAAAACCATACTGAGGTGGATTTTTTTTCATTATAGGGCATGAAACATGAGTTCAAAGGCTCGGATAAGGAGCTTGAAGGCAAAATTGAGCAGAGCGACAAAGAGACAAAAGAGGCAAAAGGAGAAAGATTGGCTTTGAAACTTGGCTGAAGGCTCTGTGGCCTAGCATAGTACCTCTTAGAGAACCTTCAACCCCAAATTTCAAGAAATTTGGGGCAATTTTAGTCACATGGAAAAATTTTGGTCAGAACACAGGTTTTTTCTCCCTCTGCATCATAACACTGGAGCGGCACTTAGGATTGGGAGATCCAAATTGTGAATGGTTTGCATTTTTGGATTTAGCATGCAAAATCACGACTACTGGTGCACAGACAAGAAATTTGGGCATGATTTGAGCATCTAGGAGGTCAAAAACACCCAAAAAATGACCTCTCTGCCCCTATTTTGACACACAAGAAGCAGTCTTGGGAAAATGAAGATTTGGAGGGGCAAATTAGCACCAAATGCAGAAATTCCACTTGGGTTGGAAAGTAGACAGGCCAGGCTTGCCAACAAGTAAACTTGGTCACATTTTGGACTCTTGCAGGTACCTCAGAATAGCCTCTAAAGTGGCACGACGCATATAGAATTGAGCACGACACATATAGAGAAAAGGGCCAAATTCACCTCCGTTTCACAACTTTCTCCAAGTGGGCCCACTCATCTACACTTCACTTTTTTCAGCAACTAAGGCAAAGTTTAAAGGGTTTGGCTTCTATCCATGTGGCAAAGGAAGGCAACCGGTCACCCAAGCCATTTGTCATTTTCTTATCGTTGCACCTCTAGCTAATGGTTGGCTTTCCATCTCCATTTTGTAATGATTTGAGAAACTACCCAACTCTTGGTCATTCTATTTCATCATGGCATAGTCTATTTATTGTATGCAAACGATTTGCAAAGGGTTGGTTGGCTTGTAATTTCTAGGAGACTGTGGGAAAGAAACTCTGCTTCTTCATTGTATATTTTGATAGAGGATTAATGAAAGCCAGCGGCTCTGTTTCATGAGATTCATCTAGTTGTGAGTGTAGCAAATGTGCTTTTCCTTATGTTTCATATGTATTTTGTTATGTTTCATAGTTCATTCATATTCATTTCCAGTGAAATTTTCTGAGTAAGATAAGGTAGAATTCATTTTTATTGCTCTGTCTGTGGGAAAGTTTCACGCTGTGTGTTTTTCTTCTGTTGAAAAGGACTGATGTACTTATGCCCTTTCCACCGTCCTAAGCAATCTCTCCATTCCCCGTTATTTCAAACTAAATTGCTAGAATTTTTGCCTGTCTTGCCTCACAAAGTAATCTGTGCCTTTGTATTAAATTCTTTACTCATTACTGTCTATTGGTCCCATACCATCCCAAAAACTCAGTCATTCATAAAAAAATTGCTTCTTGTATCCATATTTTTTTACTAGCCTAAGATCCATATTTCACTGTAAGTCATCTCATACCATTTTGTTTACTTATTCGCAGAGAGCCCTCTCTTGTTCTGGTAGGGCTAGCTACCAGACTGAGCGTGGTTTGTGGTTACCCTGAATTTTGCCTTCCTTTAGCCTAAGGAGGATTTAGGTGCTAACACCATCAACCATGGCCTTATATATTTTTTACATTGAATTTTTACTAGGGCCATTAAAAATCCTCCCCTTTGGGGGAACACTATCCTCGGTGTTCAACAACACCTATAACGAACAACACAGCTAAAAACAAAACATACTTCCCATGGAGCTTCATAACACATCTTGTTTGCGTATCTACAATGATCACTACTAAAACATGACAAACATATCGTTTACTGGAGCTCTATAATATAGCTCATTACAATATTTACACTAACCATATATACACATACAAATTTGCTTCAACCATAAAATAACCATACTATCTATGGAGCTTTATAAACTAGTTCGATAAAATATTTATAATAATACACACATATACACATATGCACATTTTCTCAACCAACAAGAAAAGGATAAGATGCATGCATCCACAAAAAGGGAATCCAAATGCTCACACCTCCATCCTCAATGTAATACAAAGATTCACCTCCTTTCGAGGAAGTCCATAATCCATTGCAAAGTCAAATTTGCACGCAATGTCCAACGCTACAATCCAATAGTACTTTTCCTCTCAGTGAATAGTTATCAGCTCATTGTTCCAAGGCATACTACCAATGTGCATGTGATTCCAATTGGCAATGCTAATGACCAAAAAAAAGTCTATTCTTAACCTTCCCTTCTATGATATACAATCCCTCGGGAAATCCAATCATCCCCTTCCGTCTAGTCACTCACCTTCCAAGTTCTGCTAGCACCTCCATCTTTGGCATTCCATCCCTTGGCAAGTTTTCCTCACATCGCAAGATACAAAACAACGGCATATACCTGCCTCAAGCCATCATATCGGTCATAACATGATTCTGGAAATCAATGGACACTATTGGGTACCATTGTCCCATAATGGCCCTGCTCATGAAGTTATTTACCAACATACTACTGCATTTTCTAATTCCTTTTACTGACACTGCTAATTCTTGCAGTTGATTTCAACCACCCAACAAAGGCATTTCCACACTTCCTGTACCAAGCACATAACTTTCATTTGATTTGAAAGATAAAAATAAACTAACTCGAAATCATACCTCCTTGGTAGCTTGTCTATAATGTACACTTGCAATCCTGTTTAATTCAAGTCACAACAAGTCAAAGTAGCATCTTTGATCAAATCATCATGTATAAACATATCACATCATGTTATCTCAAAACACAACCATCATAGATCAAAATCATAAGTCACATGTAACCATGATAATCTAAAATCATAAATCACATGTAATCATCATATACGAGAATCATAAATCACATGCATAATAAACTGAATAAAATATTGATACTTATCCTTTAATCAATCCTTAGCTTATGCCTTTATCCTTATTCTGCATGCACTCTATATCGTTTTCCAGGCCCGACAAATAGCAAGTGGATTCTCCTCAACCATGTGCACACACACATAGTGTACATCCCAAAGATACAACCAAACACGGCATAACACACCATGCAATACATGCATATACACCTGACGTACAACACATACACCTACACCCAGTGTATAACGCAACACGATACATACTCCTACATGTTGTGCACAACACAACACAAGACGTATACATACACAATGTTCATCACAACACATACATTCCAAACATAATGTGTGAGACCACAAAATGCATACACATCCACTTGATATACAAAACAATTCATACATATATACCTAGTGTACAATGTCACATAGTACATGTACCCACATAGAGTACAACACAATCAATACACATGTCCTGATACAACAATTGCACAATGCACATACAGAGTACTTCATGTACACAACTACACATGTATGAAATGCACATACTACCACATGTACACTACACACCATGTACAACATGTACACGATATCACATGTACATAGTATGAAATACACAACATATACACAACACCACATGCACATAACATCAATTGTACAATCATGCAGGCAAAACCATATGTACATAGCACCACATCTACAACCTGCATGCAACACCACATGTACATATCAATGAATATCCAACATCTACATACCATCATCTATACACAGCACCACATATCCAACATGCCTAAAACACCATTTGCACACAACACTATTTGCATCACCTTGTACATAATCATTTGATAACAACATGTACACACACTATATACATACAACAATGCATGCACACAACATCACAAATGCAACATGTACAGCATATACAACATATGCATTATAGTAGTACCTCACATCCAAAAGCACATGGTCTCTACCAAGAAATGTTGCTTCTAGTGTCTTATCCATGCTTGTCCCAACATGTCACTGTTTTGGGGCAAATTTAGTGTTTCTACAAACGCCTAACCCTCTAGACTTAGTAACTAGTCTAGAAACAATAGCCAAAGTAATTGGCTACCTTTTATTTAATCAACATATAAGAGAGGTAATAAGGGAAACCAACCTATAGCTTTCAATTGCTCCCTCTCTCCCTTGACCGATTTTGCCACTCCTTTCCATACTTAACTTGCTTGGAAAGTACCTGCACACTAGCTAAGACGGAAACCCATCAAAACATACAATAAAGATCTATTAATTAAACATAGCAAAGAATCTAGAATACGATATGCATTGTATAAGAACATGAATGGAAAAAGCTTTGAATTCTTTATTGATAAAATGAAATATTACAAACCATGAATTTTCATTCTTGATTCAATATCTTCCTTCCAGTTTTAATCCCTCCTCTCCTCATGAAGAAACAATTTGACATCATTACAGTACTCTTAAATCTCATTCAAACACCAGCTCCTTAGCTCAAGAAATTCCAACCTAGACCAACCTTTGAATGTTTGGTCAATTTATAGCTAAACGGAGGAGGTTAAGTCATTAATGGCCTTCATGAATGCTCTACCAAATTTAGGAAGTGGTTCCATGTAGGAAGGGATAATGGATTAAGGTTTATTCATCTTCTTTTTTGCATTATGATACATATGTTGTACTTGATGGTAACCCACTCATCTAAGATGATAAATTATAGTGCAACAAAGTTCACGCACTTTCATGCAGAGAAAAGTTCATGCACTTTCATGTAGAGAAAAGTTCATTTCATGTAAAGAAAATCTCACGCACCTTCATGCAGAGAATAGTTCACGCACTTTCATGAAGGGAAAAGCAAACGCACATGGGAAATCTGATGGTTGGTTCATGGTATTAGTCCGACAGTTTTTTATCCTATGGTTTTGGTGTGTGGTATTCAGTCCCTGGTATTTGAACCTATGGTTTTGGGCCATGTCATCTCGTCATAAGTGTTGATCCCAAGTATTGTGTCCATGGCATTGAATTGTTATGTTTTTTGGTCCGTGGTATTCTAAAAGCCCTAAGGCTATAAAAGAGGAAGGAGATCATTTGGCAAGGCATCTTCTGAATTATTGAATATTTGATAAAGTGCTAGATCTGGAATACTATGATTGGGTTATGGTTCAGATCTGGATCTGAATGAAGAAGGAAACTGAGTGCAAGGAGAAGGATAAGTTCTATTGATGGGTCAAAATCTTAAGGCTGGAATAGTGGTATCTCTATATGATTTTGATTTGTATATGTGGCGCATGCTTGATCTATAAATCTAATAATCTGGGTTAACTAATATCTGAATGCTTGAAAGAATGAATTTATAGATCTGTACATAGGTTTCTGAATAGTGAAGTAGTGTACATCTCTTGATTTATGTTCTAGCTGCTTTTGTTTACTGCTACAGTGTTCTCGGTTCAGAAGTGGGGTGTGATTACCGTTATTATGATCTGGGTACAGTCGTCAGAGAAGTGTTTATTTTGATTGGTAAAAAGGTGTTGGTTGATGCAGAAATTATTGATGTTTGATTGATGTTATTTGTGTATCCAGTCTGAAAATTTAGGAAACGTGATCCCTAGAAGGAAGAGAAGGTTGTAGTATTCTAGAGGTAGCAGCCTGCATACTAGTATCTCAACTAGTACAAGAACTAAGGGGGTTGTAGCTCCCTTCCAGGAGAAGCTGGAAAATGAGAGAGGGTTGTAGCTCTCTGCAGATAGTAGCCCGCGTACTGGTATAGGACTGTACCAATAAAGAATCATTGTAAAAAGAAGTTTCTAATTGAAAAGAGAGAGACATATTGCAACGGGTGGTTTTCACCCACATTGGGTTTCCACCTTATATCTTGTGTTCTTTTGTGTGATTGTATTCTACTCTATTTTTATGTTCTTGGTTACTGTTTATATGATCCTGATGCACAGATTACTATTCAACATCTGTAGAATATTTTAAATTATAAGTCTGTATGGTATACGCGGGTTTCCTTATCTGTAGTTGCATATATACGCGGTTTTCTCTAACTGAAGTAGTGTATATGTTCTGGGTTTGAAAAAGAAAAATAATTGACCAGATAATACCGATTCACCCCCCCAGTATTATTTCCAACAATTGGTATCAGAGCGGGTCCTTCAAAAGAAGCTTGATCGCTTGAAGGAAGATCTATCGTCATGATCAACTACGAAAGAGAAGCATCAATCAGGCCACCAATGTTTTATGGGACCAACTTCGTCTATTGGAAGGTAAGAGTTACAACCTATCTTCAATCTCTTGGTACAGAAGTATGGGATATCATAGATACAGGGTACACTTTTCCATCAGCAACTACTACAGATCCGACTGAGAAGAAGCTGTTTGAAACTAATGCAAAGGCTATCAATACTCTATTAGGATGTCTATCTCAATCAGAATTCATCAAGGTTATGCAGTATAAAACCACAAAAGAAATATGGGACAATATTGTTCTGAGCAAGGAAGGAGATGAACAAGTAAAAAGAGCAAAACTTTAAAACCTTAGAATTCAATATGAGAATCTCAGAATGTACAATGATGAAAGTGTGGCTAACTATTTCCTACGCATAGATGAGATTGTTAATTGTATAAAAAATTTGGGTGAATAAATAACAGAGGCTGTTGTGGTTGAAAAGGTTCTGAGATATTTGTTTCTAAGTTTGAATTAAAAGTTTCTGAAATAGAAGAAAAGGAGAATCTACAGAAAATTACCATGTCGCAACTACACAGAATTCTAACCGCTTATGAAATGAGGAAAGGGGGACCATCAGACAGAAGAGAAGCCACATTCAAGGCTTCAGGAAAAGAATATCCTTATGACTCAGGACATATGTCAGAAGAAGAGGAAGAATCAAATTTTGTCAAGAACCTTCAACGGGGTGCTGGAAGGTTCAGAGGTAAGTTACCTTTCAAATGTTTTGCTTATGGAAGAGTCAGTCACTATGTTTCCAAGTGTCCTCATAAAGGTAAGGAACATGTTAGATGGAACAAGAAACAGAATGTAAATAAGAAAAGCTATTACGCTCAGGAAGACAGTGATGGATTTTCAAATAGTGATGAATATGAACAAGGTAATAATTATAGACATTTAATGGATTTTGAAGATGATGATTTCATGGATGCTATAGATGAAGAAGGTCATTATGAAGAGATTTCTAAACTCAAATTTTGTTTATAAAAGAAAAATATGATTATTGATACTCTGCAATTCCAATTGGCTGAAAGTGAAACACATCATGAAAAGTTAGAATGTGAGATAGTGGGACTTAGAGAAGAGATTGAGAAAACTAAAGCTCTTAATCTTATATTTGTTAAAGGATCTAAAACGTTAGATAAGATTATCAAAGTACAACGTTCTCCACTAATCAAGACAAGTCTGGGATATAATGAAGAAGCATCTCAAGCATAGAAGCCATACACCTCCAAAAGTTATATTGAAGTAGCAAGGAGAAGTGAACAAATTGACAATCAACAACAAAGGCACAATGCTTCTCACCAGGTAAATCAGGGACATTTTTCTTCAAGAATGAATAGAGATCACCAAGTAAATCAGGGTCAATCTGCTTCAAGGATAAAAAGAAGCTACAATAGACCACAAGTAAATCATTCTCAATTTGCCTCAAGAATGAATGTCATTAAAAACTACAATCGTTCAGTCGGCAGGGTTGATAATAGGAGGAATTTCTTCAATTGCCAGTGTTTCTCTTGTCACAACTTTGGACACAAAGCAACTCAATGTGTTGCCTACAAAACTATCATGACTAGAGAATCTCAAAAACAAAGGAGTATGACTAGAATCGTGAAAAGGACCTACAATAACTTTTGTGCTCTTGAAAATGAAATAGAATGTTCTATTTGTAATAATTTTGGTCATGAAGATTCTGAATGCATGAGCAGGTTTTGGCAGGCAACTTAGAAGGAGCGAACCTCAAATATCAAAATATGGAGAATGAAAGAACCACAACTAGAAAGATGTGGTATAGCCTTATATGCAGAAGGGTACGGAAATCAATGGTACATCGACAGTGGATGTTCAAAACATATGACAAGTGATAAAAAAAAACTTCAGTCATATAGTACCTTGGAGAAGGAGAAGAACGTCTCATTTGGAAATGACACCCTTGCACTCATAAAAGGTAAAGGTTCTATTCTTTTAAAAGAAAAGGTCAAAGCAGGAAATGTTATGTATGTTGATGGCTTAAAGCATAATCTATTGAGTGTCAGTCAGATGTGCGATCAAGGAATAGAGGTGATATTTCGATCAAATGGATGTAGTGTTCGTGATATTGATACATGAGAAACAGTGATCAAAGGCATAAGAACTCCAAATAATTTATACATATTCAAAGAAGGACAACAACAATGTTATCTGAGCAAGAATGATCAACACTAGCTATGGCACTGGAGGTTGGGGCATCTAAGCTTCTCACAGATAAGGAAAGCATGCAAATACCAGGTAGTTCGTGGTCTTCCAGACATCAGAATTCCAGACAATACAATATGCAAATCATGTCAGTTTGGTAAGAAAACCAGAACTAACTTCCCTGAGAAGGAATGATCAACTAGCAGGCCACTTGAGGTTGTTCATACTGATGTATGTGGTCCATCTAGGAAAAGGTCGCCTCGGGGAGAAGAATACTTTATATTATTCATTGACGACTATTCAAGGATGGTTTGGATAGGGCTGATGAAGCACAAAGATTAAGCCTTTGAAAAATTCAAATCCTTGAAATCTTTGGTTGAAAACGAATCAGATCACAAAATTAAATGCCTCAGGTCTAATAGAGGTGGGGAGTTTACCTCAAATGAATTTTTCGATCTTTGTGAAGAACATGGAATAAGAAGAGAATTCTCTACAGGCAGGACTCCTCAGCAAAATGGACTAGTTGAAAGGATGAACAGAACGGTTCAACAAATGGCTCGTGCTATGCTTGATGAGTCTGGAACTCCCGAAACTTTTTGGGGTGAAGTTGCATTTGCTGCAGTTATTATTCTCAACAAAACAAATGTCTGGGTGAACAACACTCAAACCCCTCATGAGCTCTAGTATGGTGAGACTCCTTCAGTAAAATATTTCAAAATTTTTGGAAGCAAATGCTTTATCAAAAATACTGATGAATATCTTGGCAAGTTTGAACCTAGAGCAGATGAAGCCATTCTCCTTGGTTACTCTCCGCACAACAAAGAATACAAGTGTTATAATAAAAGACTTGGAAAAATTGTTGAAAGTATTGATGTAGTGGTTGATGAAGAAGAAAACACTCCTAGGCAGGTAAGATCTGAATATTTCGAAGATGATGGGGACTGTCCATCAACATCAAATCAGATTCATGATGAAGAAGAAACCTATGAAGAAGAAACCCATGAGGAGTCTGAAGAACAAATAAGGATAGAAGAAAAGACTCCATCCAGGTATGTTCAGAAGAATCATCCAGAATCTCAAATTTTGGGGCAAAAAGAGGCAGAAATACAAACAAGAAGAACAATTACAGAAGCTTCAAGATATTTGGCATTACTTTCCTCCACTGAATCACAAAATGTAAGAGAGGCATGCAAGGATGAATGTTGGGTCAAGGCAATGGATGAAGAACTTGAGCAGATCGAAAAGAATAACACTTGGGATTTGGTTCCTATACCAAAAGATAAGAATGTCATAGGGACAAAATGGATCTTCAAAAACGAGTTGAATGAAAATGGGGAAGTGATTAGAAACAACGCCAAACTTGTTTGTAAAGGGTATGCTCAACAAGAAGGAATAGACTTTGAAGAAACTTTTGCTCCCATTGCTAGACTTTAGACCATCAAAATGTTCCTTGCTCTCTCTAGCTTTTAGAAGTTCAAAGTATTTCAAATGGACGTGAAATTAGCCCTTCTGAAGGGAGACTTAGAAGAAGAAGTGTACATTGAGCAACCAGATGGATTCATCCTTGGTAATGATCCAAATCTTGTATGCAGACTAAAGAAGGCTCTCTATGGTGTCAAACAAGCTCCAAGGGCTTGGTACTATCCTCTTGAAAAATACCTTCATCAACAAGGTTTTTCAAAAGGATCAGTAGATAGCAATCTTTATATAAAAATTGAAAATAACAAATTGCTAATACTTGTTGTGTATGTAGATGATATCATCTTTGGCAGCAATGAAGAAGCTATGAGTCAAAACTTT
>APFE030525130.1:50093-64728 GCA_000404065.3 Pinus taeda
GGAGATGGATGTATGTATGAGTCTTGATGATAGGAAGGTTACTTATAATGTATGGAGTCATGTTCTTTCTTGTAGAACATCTTTTTCGCAGACAACATTTCAGCACAAAGCATATGCAAAGGGGGAGCTCGTTCAAAGTTTTCAGCAGGTACTCAGGGGGAGTATGGTAGTCTGCCCCTTTGCCCTTGATGTCAAAGGGGGAGAGTGATTGGTTGTTGTTTCCATCAAGTCCAAAGGGGGGGATTGTTGGCATTATGATACATATGTTATACTTGATGGAAGCCAACTCATCTCAGATGATAAATTATAGTGCAGCAAAGTTCATGCACTTTCATGCAGAGAAAAGTTCCTTTCATGCAGAGAAACGTTCATGCACTTTCATGTAGAGAAATTTTCACGCACTTTCATGCAGAGAAAAGTTCACGCACTTTCAAGCAGTGAACAATTCACGCATTTTCATGCAGGGAAAAGAACACGCACATGGGAAATCTTATGGTTGGTTCATGGTATTAGTCCAACAGTTTTTTATCTTATGGTTTTGGTATGTGGTATTTAGTCCTTGGTATTTGAACCTATGGTTTTGGGCCATGGTGTCTAGTCATAAGTGTTGATCCCAAGTATTGGGTCCATGGTATTGAATTGTTATGGTTTTTAGTTTGTGGTATTGTGAAAGGCCTAGGGCTATAAAAGACAAAGGATATCATTTGGCAAGGCATCTTCTGAATTATTGAATATTTGATAAAGTGCTAGATCTGGAATACTATGATTGGGTTATGGTGCAGATCTGGATCTGAATGAAGAAGGAACCTGAACGCAAGGAGAAGGATAAGTTCTATTGATGGATCAAAATCTTAAGGCTAGAATAGTGGTATCTCCATATGATTTTGATCTGTGATATGTGGCACAAGCTTGATCTATAAATCTGATAATCTGGGTTAACTTTGAAAATGTTTACGAGCTTTCTTATATTACACATAAAAATGACTCATACATTAAAATATAAAGCCTCTACCCCCAACAAAACTAATCTCAAAACTTTCCAAAATACGAATCCTCTTTATTATTTTAATTTCTTTCCATTTATTTTGGATTACTTATACCTTTGTTTTAAACCACGAATCCTATTTTTGAATACTACCATTCCCACCAATTTAGATTCACAATATTATGTTTCACTTTCGTTCTCCTAGCCTATAGTGTGTGTGCTTCAATGCACGTAGACTGTAAACGAGTGATCATGACCTGGCCATCCGGTTGGTGGTATGTTTGTTAGACTCACATATCTTTCCAAGGTAGGTTAGTCCTAAGAGTTAGTTCAATCGGTCAAATCAAGTGCCTCGCCAATGGGAGGTCACATGGTCGAATTCCGAAAGCTCTTGGGGTTAGGTCAATAAATAGGCAGAAGGGTGTTGATGCCCTTCGGGGGTGGCGTCCACTCAGTGTTAAAAAACCCTCGACGTAGCTGCTACCCACTGACCCGGGTAGGGTGTGGCATCCACTCAGTGTTAAAAAACCCTCGACGTAGCTGCTACCCACTGACCCGGGTATCCGTGAACCAGAAAATGAAAAAAAAACATGTGATAATCATAGCCAAGGATAAGAATTAGCCTAGAGAGAACGAAAGTAATAGATTTTAAAAGTAAGAGTTGAATGTTCTTTTTCCAAATGTGTGGAAGCGAGTAATGGATTTGAATTTTCAGCGCATTACACGACATAGGCGGTCAAAGTCAATCAAAGTCCAGCAAAATAAAAGCCTCTTATTCACATTTGGCGGACCAAATAGAATATTTTTCTGTTGTTTTCCGGAAGAGCTCGTGGTGTTCAGCCACAAGATGAAGATGCTGACAGTTTGAACGTTAAGCGTTGAGGCTTTGAATGGCCAGCAGAAGAGATCGTATAAAAAACATAATAATAAAATAAAAATCAATAATCCATTTGCATCAACTTTCAAGATTAAGACGCCCACTACAGGCTTTTGACGCATTTAAAAGCTGGATGGCAATCGACAAGCTGTCCACTTCCTATTACCGACCCTCTAAGGCTGCCCACTTTCCTCTTTCTGAAACTAATTTGGTATCCGAGTCTGAGCCCGCACCTTCTGTCCAGACTGCCCGCTTCCCCATTAATTCTTTGTTAAAATACGATGGCATCCCAATCCCGTAATTTTTTAAAACACTCTTATATCAGGTCGTACGTTCGCACCCTATGTCCAGACTGCCCGCTTCCCCATTAATTCTTTGTTAAAATACGATGGCATCCCAATCCCGTCATTTTTTAAAACATTCTTATATCAGGTCGTACGTTCGCTTTATTTCATCCCTGCGTATACGTTGAATTTTCGATCTTTGATAAGCCTTCTGGTGGAGGATTTTCGTGTATGAGCATCTTGATGTGTGTGGGAGACACATATAACATTCATAACTTTATTTAGGTTTCGATGTTTGATATATATTTACCGTAATAACTATTATTACCATTTCATATATATTAAAAAAATATTTGTTTTAGTATTAATATATATTATTATTACTATTATTTAATTGTAAGGTCAGAGCTACAACAAATACAATTGTTTTGGGATTTATCATAAAATGTTATTTTTTTTAAATATATATAATTGTTTAGATTTTTTTAAATGAAAATGTGAATTTAAATTTTAGAAAAAAACTAGTACAAACTTCTTAAGTTGACTAGGGTTTTAAGTTGAAAAATAGCCGTTAGTCGTTCTAGCCATTGGAGTCTCTGCTTAAACTATTTAACACGCTATACTGGATCTATTTCTTCAACTTGTCCTGACGATGAACCACACTGGTTGGTTCGAAACGCGTCGACAAATGATCAATTTATGTGATTTCGCCAAAAAATTCTAAACAAAAGATTACAATACATAAGCTTAAAAAGAAAAACAATATTTTCAAAATTAACATTAGCTTAAAAAATTAGAAAATAAAGGAAAAACTCTATAATATGTGATTGTTTTCTATATTTAGGTTCCATAAAGTTAAAAAACTAAAATATATTGCCAATGCTTTTTTCTACAACTCATATGCTGTGTAATTGACTCTATGCACACATGCCAGGATGTCCATTAAAATGATTGCATCATGTTTTGACTAGGAACAAATGGCCTAGACATACATTCTACAATTTTTTTTATGCACAATCATTTTGTAGGGTTAATCATTGATTATATTATAATCTCACATCACTTGAATTTTGTTTATCCTTTCTTCACTAGAAAAATACATAAAAGGCCATACTATGTTGGAGTTGTAGTTTGTGTTGGTACTCCTTTCAAGGGAAAGGATTCTGCCACATGAGTTGATGAGTGTCACTATTGTAGCACGGATACTGCAACTCTTGGGCTATGAGCTTTACTTATCAGCCCGGGGTCCATACAAACTTGGAGTTGACAGTGCTATATGCACAAATAAAAGTGAAAGTCATGCATGTTGTCATTGTTCATGCAGCAAGAGACCCCATGGGTTCCAAGCCAAACTTCTATAGGGCAATCATAAGCTTGATTCTTTGATGCAAGAAGAGCAAATGTACTCTAAGAGAGTTACTCTACTGCAGTAATGAGGAAAACAACAATGTGTAATGCTAAATTACACCATATCCTAATTAACCATTTAAACAGCTATGCTAAACATAATTGCTAAATCAACACTGACCTAATGCTCCTATCTAAGTTACAGAAGTAAAGAGCATTAAACCATACTAATGTGTGACTAAGAAAAATAAACTAAATTTGTTTTCGCATTTTTGGTTTTCTTTGGTAAAATCAAACATGCAATCTAATTGTTCTTGTGGAGGTGATAGGTCGATGGAAGGTGGTTGAGGATGGCTAGAAGGTTTATGGGGTGCTTGGATGGTGTGGAAGGGTCCTAGGAGGCTTTTTGTGAATTCCTAGAGGTTCCCCATCAATTCCGCCTCAAAATAGGCTATTTCACGAAAATCTACAAAATGTACTAGAAACATATAAGATGATCCTATAGGAATCACAGGAAACCTACACGATACAGTCGAGAGATAATTGTGATGTGTTAAAAGTGTTGGGAAGCTTGGAAAGAGTGTGTGATGAGTGGGATAGGGTGTTATAAGGTCTCAGAACACTCATGGCTCAATATCCAAGAGAAGAGATTTCTAGATTCACTCAATGTCTCTAGGGGAGTTTTAGTAAACAAAATAGACAAAAAAAATAATGAGGGTGATGGTGGAACAAGAGATGGTTGAGGTGGATCAGGTGGAAGATGGATGATGGTGATGAAGTCTAGACCTCCTCCTGAAGTACCTACAATACTTAAAACGTGTGTGTCTTCCAAGAATTATGCAACAAGGCACATTCTCATAAACTAGAAAAATATGAATCATTTGCCCATATTATGCATGAAGAAAGTGTTGAAGGGAATGAGAACATGAGTGAGATCTTATTTCAGAAAGAGAGTGATGGAAAAACATGAAAATTCAATTAACCAAGTACTGAATCAAGATAACAAACTCCAAATCTCATGCACGAACTAGAAATCTGTGTTTTTGGGGTTGCTGAAGGGTATCTTCCTCAAGTCATCATCGCAGAGGGAGGAGGTGAGGCCAACACACCTCTTGACAATCTTACGGTGATATTTTTCTCCTTTCTCACCTACTAATTAAATGAAGGAACAAATGGAAGAAAACTAAAATAAAACCAATCTACTCTACATTGTTGTAATGGAAATGCAGCTACTCAAGCAAATGAACAATTAAACCATGAACCTATGCTAGCATACATGTACAATAAAGAGGAGTCTTGGCTACTAGGGTTGGGCCCTAACCAAGAGCTTAAACCCTCTGAGTTAGTTCAGGGCTGGCTCAAAACAAAACTCATTCTTATTATCAAAACCATGGATTACATCGAAAACTGTCACAGGTTTTGCAGCTCGAAAGTAGAGTAGAGTTTTACAATAAAAAATATGAATCCTACTGAAGTCCTAGGCCTCTCTACTTATACATTTGAATTCTCGAATGACTTCCTTAAAATTAGGGAGGCTCAGCTCCCAAACTCGAAAATAAACTGGTGCTTTGTCTTTCACTTGCTCCGCTCCCTTCTAGTCCTCATGACTTGGTTATTTGCACTCTGAGTTGATGGAGGAATATTCAAATGGAGGGGTAGTAAATGAGGAGGAATTACCTAATATAATTCCTCTCCCTTGTCCCATTCTAGTTTTGACCAAGGTCTTTAACAAAATTCGTTTCTTTTATCTTTTAATCCTGCACTAAATACACATTAAGTCACAAAGCAAAATATCCAACTCTAACTCATCTCATAAACAAAATATAATCAAAAGTATGCAATAAGTTGTGAGAATAGTTGGTTTGACTAAGTTAGGAGGTTAATTAAGGCCCATATAATTACACAATGATGAGGCTCATAATCTCTGGCTACTGAAATTTTTGCTCATCCTCTGATCAACTTAGTCAATGTCCATGTCCTCCATGGTTCTAGGAGCCTCTATGATATCCTATGCCCCTATTGTGGTCTCTTCTTCTTATTCATAGAAGCTTGCTTTCTTTTCTAATTTTTCCCACTTCCTCTTTTCCTCTTCTTCTTTTCTGCCTTCTAGCATCCCTACAAGTAGTGGTGGACTTAGTTTTAGGCCTATCTAATTGACCTTCAGCCTTTGCATTGATTGCTTATACATAGGTCTCCTATTGAGTGCCTCTCTCAACCTTTGAAGGGAGTGGTATTCCCCGATCTTCAAGCTATGTGGCAGTGTGTTGAATCTCCTTAGGTAGGCATGTATACTATCATCTCCTAGTAGCATGAACATATCTTCAAAATGTGAGATTGCTTTCTCTTGGGCAGTAAGATATCTAGGTGCCAACTGAGGATCATTTGCAATTAGATTGTGGGTGTTGATTAGGGCCATGGGATTTTATCATTTAGATTTGATGAAAAGAGGTTCATTTTTCTCTCTAGCCAATATCCTTTTCATCTTTGTAGCCCTTGACTCATCATTGTCCATCCTTGATGCCAAAGCCATTAATTGTAGATCTCCTAGCTTGGAACTAGGATCCCAAACATTCATGTCCATGAGGGCCATGTTGTGCAAGTAGAACTCAGCCATTTTGGCCCTATCCTCTAGTGTATTTTGATCACAAAGATCAATAAAATCCTTGTAGTCCTGAAATGGCATGGTGGCCCTTTGTTCTTGTGTTTTAATCTGAAACTGGAGCCATTGTTCTTTGAGGTAAAGAGCATAGGATTTATCTCGAATCATACACTGGATGGCCTCCAAGGAGATTCTGGCCATACATGCTAGTTCGTTTTCCCTTTCCTATAATTGCGCCCCCAACCATGCATTTTTCCTCTCAAGATGATCTCTCATTATTGCTTCTCTATCCCATCAACCACTTAGCTCTTTTCCTATTTCTTTGAGCTTCTCTTCCACGTGCCCAATGTCTTCCACCCCTTTTGACTTGGCGATTTGCATCCATCGGTGGGTTCTGGCCCTCTCCTTCTCAAGTTCAAAAAATAATAGGGTGGAAAATTTTTGAGGTATCACACTGCCTTCTTCAATAAACTAGTAGTAGGATTCTAGGTTAGGTTGGGGACTTGGTTCCTTTTTTTCAGGGTATTCCTCTTTTGTTCTTGTTGCTCCCCTACCTTGCTTTGAAAATTTTCTGCCTCTTGTAGTTTTTGTAGAGTATCCTGTAGGAATATTTTTGCTTCCTGTAGGTTTTTTTATGGATCCTATAGGATGGCCTTACCCTTTAGGGAAGTTGATTTGGTACTAGGCCTCCTTACATAGGTGATTGGTGAATTTGGGGAAGGAATCTTTTCTCTTGTTGTAGGGGAATCTTCAATCTCAATAGGCATTTTTGTTTATATTTGTGGTTTCCCTTGTTTTATTCTTGTGCTCTTTCCTGTTCTAAAATATAGAGGGGTTTGCATCCTTTTCCCTTTTTTCTTGAATGGGGTGCTAAGAGCAGTGAGGGGTGCTATTGCCTCCCTCTCAGGGGCCTCTTGAGACACACTAGGCGACTCCTCCTTGAGTTCATCCCTTTCTATTTCAATGCCTTCTTCCTCTCCGTTTTTATTATCTTCTTCCTCTTGTTGTTCTTCCTAATCCATTTCAATTCCTTCTTCCTCTCTAGTTTTCTTATATTTTTCCTCTTGTTGTTCTTCCTCATCTCCATCAATTTATTCCTTAATTTCCTTCTCTATTTCAGCATCATACTCCTTCTCTTCTCCTTCTTCTTTGGCTTCATCATGTTCCTCTGTATTAGTTTCTTGTTCATCCATCTCATGCCCATCTAACTCTATATATTATTCTTCTTGTTTTGCCTCCTCCTCACCTACACAAGGACTAACATCATAGGTGAGGGTTTTGATGCCATCCTTTGTTGGCAAGTCTCTAAAGACTGACCATGTTATAGGGATCCGGAGGTTTTGGAGGGAATCCTCAATGAGGATCCTAATCAACCCATGGTGAGCCAATTTTTAGGAATTCCCTTCCCTTACCTTGTTGCTAGATTCTATGAGTGATTGCATCAAGAAATAGGGTATGCTAAGTCTTTTGTGAACTGGTGTCTCTACCCCAAACCTTAATTATTCAAGGATCCTAAAGTGGTAGCCATAAATAACATTGTATCTACCCTCACAGGAGATATATTTGATGATTTGGTAGCCTACCTCACTCCATGGGTATGGAAGATTGCCCCTCCTTACTCCATTTTTATCCTCTTTGGGTTCTTCACCTTCTAAAAAGAATTTCCTTTTTGCCACTTGACTGTCTTCTTTGTCTTCTTTTCTCCATGGAATTCCTAGGGGAAGTGTTGTGGCCCTACTAATGAACTCTGGGGTGAGATCTATAGTGAGCCCTATAACTATAATAGTGGCATGGATTCCCCTGTGTGGGTTGAGGAAATGAGGAAATTCTTGAGCCACCTCATCACCATACCTTGTCAATTTTTCGAAAAACCCCATCCAGTTGCATCTTGTAAAGATTTCAAGCACTTAGGGGCGTTTTTGTGTCCTCAAAGTGTTTGTGGGTTCTCTATTATTAAACCCCCTTTTCATCTTGCTTGTGACGCATGAGGAGAAAATAAGAGGTTTGACAAAAAAAAATTAAATTTAGGAGGAAAACAGTGTTTACTGTTTATGTAATTTACCTCCTATAGTTGCTAACTCCACTATATTTTAGAGCATTTCTAGTTCATTTTCTTGTAAATGGGGATGGATTTTTAGATCCTATCTCCTTAGAATAGCGGTAGTGGACAGTTCCCGTGATACCTCTTAAACTCTTCTATGCCTAACTCTTCTATGCCTATCCTGTAGACTCACTCTATGCAACTTGTAGAATGCTACTGTAGGAATTCTTGTGCATGCTCCTGTAGAAATTCTCTTGCAGAACGATGGATCCTTGCTTCTGGCCAGAGTTAAGACAACAACTTGAGTGAGGGAGTTTCGAGGAGGAGGAATGCATGAATTCATGTAAATGATGTTTTATTTCCATTTATGGTGTTTCAGGGTGAGGTGGTGTGCTAGCAGCATAGGTACGTTGCCATTTTTGGACTGTTGGTCACCACTACCACCTCATCATTTCCTCTCCTTGTAATCAGCTTCCACCTCATAGATCCATAGTTAACCACCTCTTGTCCTACTACTCTTCTGTCCTTGAGTTGACTACAGCCACATGTGAGAGGACACTCGGTTTTGCATGTGATCATTGAATGAAGGTGGCCAAGTTAACTGGCAACCTTTTCACTTATAAACCAACTATCATGTAACCCTTACAACTTTTGATCAAATGATGCATATGAGTGAGTGAGCGGGATACTTACCTGAGGTCTTGATGCCATGCTATAGTTGTCAAAGAGTAGAGGTGTTGTGTTGTTTATTTGCTACATGTTCATTCTTATTTCTCCTCTTATTATCTGTTGATGGTTTCTTGGCCTTTGCAGGTGTCTATGATTGAAGATCTAATGTTGATGCTAATGTGGAGCTCCCGGATCATCCTAGTGAAGACCTGTAGTTGATGATTGACATTTTGTGGGATATGCTACTACAAGATTTCCTTGTGATGTAGCTTCTTCTCCCTTAGAATTTCTTAATCATGTTTCTAGTTGGGGCTATGAGGATGGTGCAATGAATGGACAAAAGGAGTAGGAGTGTGTGTGGAGTAAGGGACATTCAGGTAATGCTCTTACTCTCCACTATTTTTCCTTTTTTTTTCCTTTCCCATAATTGGCCTGATCCCTTTTTGTTTTGGATGATGATTGTAAGGATAATGATAATTGATGAGGTGAGGTATTAGATCATGTCTAGGATGAATTTTAGGGACCTAGCAACCCTACCATTCACCCTTGGATTGCTTCCTGTAGGTTTTCCAGGACACTGTAATTCCTACAGGATGCTGAGGTGTTAGATCATGTCTACGATGAATTTTAGGGACCTAGAAACCCTACCATTCACCCTTGGATGGCTTCCTGTAGGTTTTCTGGGACACTGTAATTCCTACAGGATCATCCTCTAGGTTTTCAAGGCGTCCTGTAGGAATACAAGAGATCTTGTAGAAAACACAGTCTATGCATAAATTGAAGCACTAGAGTGGAAAATGATAGAATGATGGAGTGATGCATGCTAAGGAATGGAGGAGATGGATATGTGTGAGGCATGATTCCCTTTGGATCCTCTTTTTCCTTCTTGACTGCCTTGCTCATCCACCTGCAAATAACACTTATATATTTTTCTCTAACTTTTTTTTTTTTTTTTAAAACACCTAGGCTGCCTCTGAGAGGTTTTCACCCTAGATGTTTTCCATAGCCACCTGAAGGAAGGTTTTCACATAGGGATCTTCTTATTCTTCTCTCTATTTTTTCTCATCCTTGGGCTGCCTCACGAGGTTTTCAACCCAAAGATGGGACTCACGCACCTCATGGACGTTTTCACCAGAGTCCTTTTTCTTTTCTCTTTTTTTGTTCTTAGTGGCCTGATGAGGGAGGAGATGGAACATGATCCACCATCAGCACTCTTTTATTGATATTGTTAATGAACTCTTGCTTTGAGAAATGCCTCTTGTACATTTTCAATCTTTGTCCATTGACAATTAATGGAATGGCCTCTTCATTTATACTTCTGATTTCACTGAACCATTATCATGGAATCTGTCCACCATATAAGGTTTGATCCATCTTGTTGTCAGATTTCCCTTGAAGTATTTATACCTAGAATCATGTAACAATGTTGAATCTCCCTCTTGGAATTGCTTCTCCTTAATATGTTTATCATGCAAGATCTACCTCTTAAGCTGAACTATCTCTATATGTAGGAGGGCCTGCATTCTGAATTCGTTCAAGCCATTCAATTGGAACAAACTTTCTTTTTGTGCATGACTGTGATCCAAATCTAGTTGGGCTAACATCCTTAATGGGTTCTATTCAAACTCAATGGATAATAAAGCCTTTTTCCCATAGACCAGTTCATAGGGTGTAAATCCAGTGGTGGTCTTCCATGTTGTATTATAGGCCCAGGTGGCCTCAACTAGTCTCTCTGCCCAATCCTTTCTACTTCTGCTCACTACCTTGGTTAAGATGTTTTGCAGTTCCTTGTTGGTCATGTTCACTTGCCCATTAGCTTATGGATGATAGGGAGTGGAGGTAGTATGATTTATTTTGTGATGGATGAGCAGTTCTTCAATCATGTTGGAGCTAAACAGGTTGCCTTGGTCTGTGACTAGCTCTCTAGGGTACCCAAATTTGTCGAATGCATTCTCCCTTAGTAGCTCAGCCACCTTCTCCTCCATTGTTGCCTTAATTTCATTGGTTTCAGATCACCTAGTCAAATAATCAGTTAACACAATAATGTACTGTTTTTCTTTGAAGGATGGTTGATATGCCCAATGAAGTCTATACCCCACTTGTCAAATGGATCGAAAGTCACTTGAGGCTGTAGGGGCAATCCATCTCTTGGAGTAGGCTTTCCCATCCTCTAGCACCAATCAAATTGACTAATGTAATTTTTCACATCCTAAAGAAGAGGGGCCCAATAATAGCCAACTTGTAACACTTTGAATGTTATCCTCTTTGCTACAAAGTGACCTCCACAAGACCCATCATGATAGGTCTTCCCTTACACACCTTCTTAAGATTTGATCTAGGCCAAGTTTGGAAAGATTGCTCCCAATCCAGGTGAAGGGGACGCTTTTCTTGACTATCTTGTCGTTTTCTTTGGAGGGAAAGTTTGGTGGGAATTTTGTTGATATCAAATAGTTTTCTATATCAGCAAACCATGGATAGAGAACTAAAATAGAAAACAAGTGCTCGTATGGTAACTGGTCATCCACCATTCCTTCTTCACCTGTAGGGATATTCACCCTAGACCAAAGAAATTGAAACAACATTTTCTTTGCCAAGTTTATCAACAATGGTTAGATCAAATTGTTGTAATAAAAGAAACCAGCTTATCATTCGAGCATTCACATCTAATTTGTTAAATATTTGATTGCAGCATGGTCAGTATGCACAAATGTTTGATAACTTGTAGTATAATGCCTAAATTTGTTTAACAAATGCACAACAGCCAGGAGTTCCTTTTCGGTCACTGTATAATTTATCTCAGCCTTTGATGAGTTCTTACTGATAAAATAGATGGCATGGGGCAGTTTCTCCTCTACCTGACCTAATGATGCGCTTATGGCTTTATGTAAGGCATTAACATGAGTATGAAAAGGGAGGGCCCAGTTTGGGCCTCAGAGAATTGGTGCAGTGGTTAACTTACCCTTTAGAATGTTTTAAGGCCTCTTAGAAACATTTTGACCATATAAACTCATAATATTTGGCCAACTACCCAAATAAAGGAGAGACAAACTTGTTGAAGTCCTTTATGAACCTTTGGTAGTATCCATCTAACCCCAATAAACTGTCGACATATTTATGCTTTTTTAGATATGGTACCCTTTGGATGATTTCTATTTTGTTCAGATCCACCTATAGTCCTCGCTGAGATATTGAATGACCTAGCACAACCCCCTCAATCATTAAGAATTCACACTTTTATAGACTAAGAGATAGGTTCATTTCAATGCATTTCTACCATACTTTGCCTAGGTTAGTTAGGGCTTCTTAGAAATCACAATCATAAGGTCTAAAATCAGCCATATGTATTTCCACCTCATCGTGTACTAATTCAAAAAAATTACTCAAGACTGCTATCTAGAAAGTGGCAGGAGCATTGCATAGACCAAAAGGATGGACCCTATAGGAAAAATTACCTTAAGGACAGTTGAATGTGGTCTTATCCCAATCTTTTGGGCAGATTTGGATTTGGTTGTACCCACTGAATCCATCTAGAAAAGAAAAAAAAATTCTTCCCTACGAAGCCATCCAGCTCTTGGTCAATGAAGGGTCGGGGAAAATGATCTTTCTTTGTGGCTTTGTTAAACTCCCTGTAATCGACAAAAATTCTCCACTTACCATTTTTTCTTGGGAACTAGCACTAAAGGAGAGACCCACTCATTATTGGAGATAGTGTAAATGAATCCTGCATCTAGCAGTTTTTGTAGTTCTACTTTGACTATATCTTTAAGAGCTAAAATCATCCTCCTTTTTGGTTTCCAAACCGGCGTGTAACCTTCTTTGATGTATATGTGGTGAGTACACACTGAGGGGTGCACTGCCTTCATTTAATTATAACTCTAAGCAAAGGCTTCTAGGTTTTCTCTCAACATGTTGCATAGCTTTTCCTCTCCGAAAGCAGAGAGAGATGGATTGATTTTCAAGGTTTTCTCTGGGCCAAATTCTATGGCTTTGACATGGAGTGGGTTGGAATCAGCTAAGCATAAGTAAATTGGATGATTTTTCTGGGTTTCCCTTACTTCTTCTAATGGTAATGAACTAGGAGTTGGACTTTGGAGCAAATGTTCAATTAAGTCATCCTCATCTTGTTTTCCTCCTCCTATGGTTACTTCCAAACCATACAATTCGACGCAATAAACCTCATCTTCTTCCTCCTCCCACCATGAAGGTAAATCATTCTCTAGAGAAGGTTGAGCAGGAGGGTATAGGACTAACTATTTGGACATATGCCCATTCTTGATCGTCATATTCCCAGCTCTATGGCTAAAGTAGGCATCAATTGTGGCCAACCATGGCCTCTCAAGGATGACCCTTGCATACCCTACTGGTATGGTCTAGGCCGAAGAGGTCTCCTTTGGCTGAGATAACAAAGCTACTCAGTGACCCCTTCAGCTCCTTGATACACAACCTTGAGTCTGGGTAAAGAAGGGAAATTGTGTGTGGAGTATTTTTCTGCATAGGTCGAGAAAATTTCAATACATATCAATGGAAATTCTTTCCTAGGATGCCTCCTAGTGCATCTAGGACAAAAGATGGCCAAGGCTCTCTATGCTTCCTCTTGCTTCCTTTTGATATTCATGGTGTCCAATTGCAAGGCAAGGGTTTGCAACATATCACTTTTGAAATATCCTAGCATATTTCTGATTTCACCCATGATGGATGAGTTGGAAGATGATGTAATGGCTATAGGTTGGCTACTCCTACCCTTTATCCTAGTTGCCCTAGAATGGTTTCTAAAGACAATCTTGATATCCTCATAGGATAATTGGTAGATATTGTTAGGATATTCCGACACATAGGAATAGTTAAGTTCAACTTGGTCTAGTATAGTGTTAGGTTAGAGTTAGGTAAAGTGTGTTTATTTACCGTTGTACATTTTGTAACTTACAATCCGACGGTCACGATATGTAGTGATCCGACGGTTCATTCTCTCCTCGGTATTACCGACACTT
Source organism: Pinus taeda (assembly GCA_000404065.3). Lineage (NCBI taxonomy): Eukaryota > Viridiplantae > Streptophyta > Pinopsida > Pinales > Pinaceae > Pinus > Pinus taeda. Next base: position 63,884 of record APFE030525130.1, read on the forward strand.
GATCCGTGGCTTGACACCCGATTGGTCCATGAATTCTATTTAAAGCGCATGGAGGGTCATTTGTAGGTTAACCGTGCATGAGAGAGCTTATGTAAATTTTCATTCTTTTATTAATAAATTGCCTGTAGTAGCCACGTTGGCGCAGGCCGTGGACTGTTTCCCTCTCTGAGGGTTTTAACCACGTCAAAATACTGGTGTATTGATCTGTGATCTGTTTGTGAGCGGTGTCCTTCTGGTGTTCGGTCTGAGGAACTTACCCTGTAAATTCCTACATGGTATCAGAGCTATTTGAGGGCCGGTCCGTTGGTGATCCAAATCTGAAGCCGGTAGAACTGCATGCGGCTGTCGTTTCCTAGATCTACTGTTTCTGACTGCTTTCCGGCCGAGAGGACTGCTCTGTTGTGTTCGAAGCATCTGTTCCAGTGAGGAACCCCTTTCGTTTCACGCGAAAAGGTTTCCGGTAGCCCTATCTGCGTCATTTTTAAGATCTGGAGGTATACAGTCTTTATTTGCAGTTTACTGTTATTTTCTCTCTACTTATTTCGGTTTCGGTTTATTTAGTTTTTTTTTAACCGGATCTATACCTTTCATTTATGCGTATGCTCTTTGCCCTGTGACTCTGTGCGATCTGGGCAAATCAGAAACAGAAAGGAAGATTTTTTTTCTCATGCGTATGCTCTTTTCCCTGCACCTTAGTGTGATCTCGGAAAATCAGAAACATTGAGAAAAATATTTAGTTTTTCGGCTAAAGTTAACTTTGAGCCACAAGGTTCAATTTTTTTTAAATATTTAGTTTTTTGGGTAAAGCTAACTTCGAGCCATAAGGTTCGTTTTTCTTTGCATGT
>APFE030525130.1:70793-119974 GCA_000404065.3 Pinus taeda
TGAGGGTTTTAACCACGTCAAAATACTGGTGTATTGATCTGTGATCTGTTTGTGAGCAGTGTCCTTTTGGTGTTTTGTCTGAGGAACTTACCCTATAAATTCCTACAGATATATCCTCTTGCTAACAAATGTAAGGCATCCAAAAGATCTTCCCTTACTCCTCTAAGGAGGACCAACTTTAGTGACTCGAGGTTAAGTGTGCGCCTGGCCCTTTTGAAACTGAGCTGGAATCTTTCTTCATAGTCTTCTAAGGATTCATACTGGCCCAAGGTCATCCTAAAAAATTCTTCTTGGTATCCTCTGACCTACAATAGTCCCAATATTTGTTTTTAAAAGCCTGTTGCATCTTAGCCCAAGTTGTGATGATATCTCTAAGTAAACCCATGAACTAGCACAATAATGCATCCTTGAGGGTAGATGGAAACAATTTCAGCTTTTTCTCATCATCTCTATAGTCATAGGTTCGACATATAACAACAAACTCAAATAGGAAAGTGTCAGGGTCCTCTGTGGTTAGGACATGGAAATGAGGCAGGGCACAGGGGCTTATATTCTTCATCTTGTTGTCCCCATTGGTTTCCCTAATGGGGAAGGCACCCTCAACTCTCTCTTTATTCCCTCTCTCATTTCAGTTTTCTTCCATTGGTTCAGTAGGAATGGGTTCCTCTTCTTCTTCTTCCCCTATAGGTTCTTCAAATATGTCAAGTTTCTCACCTAAAGGTTCATCCACTTCATAGCCACCTATGAAGAGAGAAGGTTGGTTGTTGGATGCAGTGGGGGTATTTGGCAAGAATTTCCCTAAATTGTCCCTATTCCTACGAGGCATGAAAGGAAATGATTTTGGGTTGGATTTTATAAGATTGTTTTAAAGTTGGAAAGTACTTTGCAGAAATGAAATTGCTAATTGAATGAAAACTACTAACAGAAAAAAACTATTTTCTGAATCGAAATTCTATCTGCATAATGGAAAGGAAAGCAGATAATGACAACTCAAAGAAAGGAAGATATTATATTAATTTTGTATAAATAAACTAATGACAGAAAATTGGAGACTAGAAATGGAAGAAAATAAAGTAGTAATCACTTTCTACTTATACACCGCCCTCACAATTGTGCCAAAAAGAGATGAGTGCTAGTATTGCAGCAAGGATGTCGTAACTCCTGGGCTACCATCTTTACTTATCAACCTGGGGTTCGTACAAACTTGGCGGTGACAATGCTATATGCACAAGTAAAAGTAAAGGTCCTACCTATTGTCACTATTCATCAAGCGAGAAACCCTAGGGGTTCCAAGCTAGACTCCTATAGAGTTAGAAGAAGCTTGATTCTTTGATGGAAGAAGAGAAAATGTATTCTAAGAGAGCTACTCTACTACAGTAATGAGGAAAATAGCAAGATGTGATGCCAAATCACACCATATCCTAATTAACAATTTAAACAACTATGCTAAGCATAATTTCTAAATCAACACTAACCTAGTGCTACTATCGAAGTTACATAAGTAAAGAGAATCAAACCATAGTAATGTGTGAGTAAGAAATCTAAACTAAATCTGTTTTCACTTTTTTGGTTTTCTTCGGTAAAATCAAACATGCAATCTAATTGCTCTTGTGGATGTGACAGGTGGATAGAAGGTGGTTTAGTGTGGCTACAAGGTTTAGGGGGTGGTTGGATGGTGTGGAAGGGTCATGTAAGGTTTTTTGTGACTTCCTAGAGGTTTCCCATCAATTCGGCCTAAAAATATGCCATTTCAGGAAAACCTACATGATGTACTAGAAACCTACAGGATGATCCTATAGGAATCACAGAAACCTACAGGATATAACTGAGAGCTAATTCTGAGGTCTTTGGAAGCTTGGAAAGGGCATATGATGAGTGGGATAGGGTGTTAGAAGGTCTAGGAACACTCATGAGTCAATATACAATAGAAGAGATGGCTAGATTCACTCAATGTGTCTAGGGGAATTTCAATAAAAAAGGACAAAAAAAATATTGAGAATGATGGTCGAACAAGGATGGTTGAGTTCGATGAGGTGGAAGATGGATGATGGTGATGAAGTCTAGACCTCCTCTTGAAGTAACTACAATGATTAAAACATGTGCATATTCCCAAAATTATGCAACAAGATACATTCTCATAAACTAGAAAAGTATCAACCAATTGCCCATATTATGCATGAAGAAAGTGTCGAAGGGAATGAGAAAATGAGTGAGATCTTATTGCAGAAATAGAGTGATGGAAAAAGATGATAATGCAATGAACCAATTACTGAATCAAGATAGCAAACTCTGAAGCTCATGGAAGAACTAGAAGTTTGTGCTTCTGTGGTTCCTAAAGGGTCTCTTCATCAAGTCATGGTCCCAGAGGGGGGAGGTGAGGCTGAGACACCTGCTGACAACCTTACAGTGATCTTTTTCTTGTTACTAACCTGCTAGTTCAAATAAGCCCCAAATGGAAGCAAACTAAAATACAACCAATATACACTACACTGTTGTAATGGAAATGGAACTACTTAAGTAAATGAATAATTAAACTATGAATTTATGCTAGCACACATGTACAATAAAGAGGATTCATGGCTTCTAGGGTTGGGCCCTAACCCAAGAGCTTCATCCCTTTGAGTTAGGTCAGTGCTGGCTCAAAACAAAACTCATTCTTATTATCAAAAACATGGATTACATCAGAAATTGTCACAAGTCTTGCAGCTCAAACATAGACTAGAGTTTTAAAATAAAAATTCCAAATCCTACTGAGGTCCTAGGCCTCTCTACTTATACATTTGAAGTCTCCAATGACTTCCTTAAAATTAGGGAGTCTTGACTCCTGAACTCAAGATAAAATGGTGCTTTGTCTTTTACTTGCTTGGCTGCCTTCTAGTCCTCATGATTTGGCTATTTGCACTCTAAGATGATGGAGGAATATTCGAATGGAGGGGTAGTAAATGAGGAGGAAAAAGCAGAGAAATTATAGGAGGTGAATTCTACTCATTGACTACCCCTCCATTCGAATATTCCTCCATCATCTTAGAGTGCAAACAGCCAAATAATGAGGACTAGAAAGTAGCCAAGTGAGTGAAAGACAAAGCACCAGCTTATCTTGAGTTTGGGAGTCAAGACTCCCTAATTTTAAGGAAGTCATTGGAGACTTCAAATGTATAAGTAGAGAGGCCTAGGGCCTCATTAGGATTCATATTTTTTTATTTTAAAACTCTACTCTATTTTTGAGCTGCAAGACATGTGACAATTGTTTATGTAATCCATGGTTTTGATAGTAAGAATGAGTTTTGTTTTGAGCCAGCACTAACCTAACTCAAAGGGATGAAGCTCCTCAGTTAGGGCCCAACCCTAGAAGCCACGAATCCTCTTTATTGTACATCTGTGCTAGCATAAATTCATAGTTTAATTGTTCATTTACTTAAGTAGTTGCATTTCCATTACAACAGTGTAGTGTAGATTGGTTGTAATTTAGTTTGATTCCATTTGGGTCTTATTTGAACTAGCAGGTTAGTAAGGAGAAAAAGATCATTGTAAGGTTGTCAGCAGGTTGTTTATTCGAATTGGAAAGGAGTATGTCAAGCTAGGAAAACTACCCTAAAGTTTAATCATGCATAGCTCTTAGAAGAATACTACACAAGGATTATCAGAGAAATATGGGTTCCCATTAGATCAAAACTTGCATCCTCCTTTACACAACAATTTTTAGTTAGCATTAATAGAGTGAAAGAAGTCCAAGATACATTTCTCTTCTTCTAAATAAAATTCTCATAGCCTCCTAAAAGAAATTGAGGTAAATATTAAGAGGATTTTCAAAGAAGATTTGTCTTGTATTTTTTCTTCTGAACATTATGCTAATTTGAGATCTCTATAATTACTTTTTCAAGACCTCTTGGCAAAGGAACAAATTGCACTACATCTTAAATATATTCTTTATGAATTGAAGAAGGGGATATGCTCATGCTAAAATTTTCACCAATTTTCTAACTATTGAATTGAGGCTTTTGTGATTCATATCAAGTTTACGAGAGATTTTTCAGCGTAAACCACATGACATATCATTTGTCGGCACGTTTCAAACCAACCAATGTGGCTCATCATGAGGACAAGTTGAAGAAACAAATCCAGCTTTACATGTTAAATAGTTTGAGCAGAGCCTCCAACAACTAACTTGACCAATGGCTAAATATGACTTTGGACCAGGGTCATAAAAATAATTTATTTAATAAATTAAATGGAAGTTAGTTATTATTAAATGAACCTTACCTTCAATATTATTATAATAATATATATATTATAAATATATATATAGAAAACGAATATTAATGGTTGTTAGCCCTAATAATTAGTTAAAAGGTATAACTATTTATAATACTAAATATAATATTAGAATGAGAAATAATATTAAGTTAATTGAATATCTAATGGTTAATTACCTAAAATAAATAAAATAAATTTAATTATCGAGATTTAATTTATTGTATACACCAAAAGGGTTAAACTACCTGTATAAAAATGATTCAAACACAACACACATATATAATAAATAATTAATTAATTAAAATAATAATTAGTATTAATAGTTAGTTATTAAAGGTACTAATAGTTATAAATATTAAAATAAGCCAAGGGGTGGAAAGAATAAAATATTTTAAATAATAAAAAAAATTGTATATGTTAAATTAACTTAATATTATAATTATCTAACAGTTCAAATAATTAGATGAGTCAAAAAATGAAGGGGGGTTGTGGGGGAAGGAAGAAAGTGACTAGGAAGAGAATGCTGAGACCCAACACCTACTGACATTCCATCCATTCTCTCTATTGAGATTGCTCAGCCTCTTTTCAATCTCAAGCACTTCCCTAAATTTCCGAAATTATAAGATTGCAAGGATCCTCAAGATGCATAGTGTCCCCGTAACCTTTAGGCCCCTTAATACCATTCGTATGTCCCTTAGATCAGCGAAGGATCCTATCGACCCTAAAGATATGAAAGGGGTATATATTATCCCTTGTTCCTGTGGGGCCCCCTATATTGGTGAGACTAGTCGCTCCATTAATCAAAGGATTAGTGAGCACACAACTGATCTTAAGCATAGGAGAACAAAGTCTTCTACTTTAGGTGAGCATATAGAAAAAACCAATCATTATGTTTGTATTGAGGAGGCTAATGTTATTGCTAGAGTTTCGCAGTTCCATCATTGGAAATTTAGGCAAGCGCTTGCGATTGAAAAGAGGCCGAGAAATATCAATAGAGATGATGGCTGGAATATGAGTAGGTGTTGGGTACTAGCACTCTCTTCCTAGTAGCTTTCTTTCTCCCCCCCCTCCCCCCCCCCCCCCCCCGGTTTTTTGACTCATCTAATTATTTGAATTGCTAGGATAATTATATGTTAAGTTAATTTAACATATACAATAATTTTTTTTTTGATTATTAAAATATTTTTATTCTTTCCACCCCTTCGCTTATTTTAATGTTTTTATACTATTAGTACCTTTTATAACTAAATATTATCTTAATTAAATTAAAAATTAATTTATATAATATATATTATATATATATATATATATATATATATATATAATTTTTATAAGGTAGTTTAATTCTTTAGGTAATATACAATTAATTTAATATCGATAATTTTAAATTAATTAATTTATTTATTTTTTAAAGGTTTAAATTTAACATTTAGATATTCAATTAACTTAATATTATTTTCTCATTCTAATATTTATATTTTCTATGTATTTATTAAATAGTTAATACCTTTTTAACTAATTATTAACTTAAAATTGAGGACTATCTTGGACTTCTTTCACTCTATTAATGCTAACTAAGAATTGTTGTGTCAAGGAGGATGAAAGTTTTGATCTAATGGGAACCCATATTTCTCTGATAGTCCTTGTGTAGTCTTCTTCTAAGAGCTATGCATGATTAAACTTTAGGGCAGTTGTCCTAGCTTGACAGACTCCTTTCCAATTTGAATAAAATGTAGCTAAGGATTTTCAAGATCACTTCTTTGTTTCTTACGAAATTGATCCATGGTGAAAGAATCTTGACTACCTCCATATCCAATAATTTATGAATCTCAAAGAAATGATAGAAAAAAAACTCTCAAATGTTTTTTTTTAGATAAGGTCTCATATGTCTTGGAATGAAATATTGAGGTTTAGATCACCACCAAAGATAATTTTTGTATCATCAACAATGCTTGAATCTACCAAAGGATCCCAGAAGGACATTTTGTATGAATATAAACCATATAAGGTTATTACTTTTAGATAAAATTATATCTCCTTTACTTCTAATTCTATTGAATTGGTAAATTTTATGGTTTCCATCAAAATAACTTAGAAATAAACAATCCGCTATATTAGTATTCCTCTTAATAAACCTTCCACATTAAGAGAAAAAAACAGCCATCCACATAACCAAGGTCCAAAAATAGCCGGAGCTTTAGATCATATGACCATTGTTTCTTCAATTAATACTCTTCCATGATTATAAGCTCCTACAAGCCTTTTTAGGGAAGATATGTTTTGGGTGACCCCTCACCCTCTCACATTCAGAGAGAGGAAATCATGGGGAAACTTTAGTAAATTATTCAACCACTCCAAGGACACTTATATTTCTTAATTTGTTTTCCTCTTTCAGTATAGAAGACCACTTTCCTCTGCTATTTAAATAGGATATATTTATTTCCTATAATAATTTACTAGACATGTTTGAGCACTTGCATTTCATCACTCATTATAAATACTTTCTATATTATATATTTCTATAACTATTTGGATTAGGGAACCCCTTGGAAATAAATTACATTCCTTATTGGGACTCATATGAACTTGGTTGAAGGTTGGGTTAAAAGAGGAATGCTTGGGGGAATGATTTAATACTCATCAACATTTGATAAAATGGTCTCTTGAACCATTCTGATATTCTCATAAACATGAATATAATATCAATATGATCATGGGGAATGGAGTAGATTCTTACCTAGAGAATCTACAAGAGATCTGGAGAGAAGTAGAGGAAACCACCTTCCACTAGATAAGTTGCTTTTGTTGGTGGACTCTTACCTTCATGATGAACCTTGATGAGTGTATCATTTTCATTCCTCTCATGCAATGAATATTTAACTTTCTCAACCCATACCTTTTCTATTCCTTTCTTAAAGAGGCATGATTTGTTGCAAAAAGCTTGAATTGCACATATCTCTTGGCATCTTAAACACTAGAATGGAAGCTTTCAATAATCATTACTCTAAAACCATGACCTTCCTTCCATCTTCAACTCAATTTATTCTTTATTACCTTCACAATGATTTAATCAAACCTAGATCCAATACCATCTCATATCCATGTTTTTGTTCCAATTTGACTCTAGTATAAGAAGTTGTACAATATCCTTATCTATTGCCTTCATGAAAACTTCACATCAAAAATCTAGATAAAACACTGATAATATGACTCAAACCTTACGAATTGAAATATAATACTTTACATGAATGAAGAGTACTAACGACTTTTTCAAAATTATACTTGATATCCTCAATTTTACTTTGGCCAAAATATTTTTCATATCTATAATACAATAAATAATGAAACAAAACTATCCCTAATATAGAATGTGCAATATTCGGCCATAAGAAAATAAGGGAACCTAGTTTTTATATAACTACCCTTTTAGAGTTTTTCACAAGTGGAATTGTCAAATAAACGCCTCATGATAGAATTCCCTAGGAATTCAAGGATTTACTTAATGCCTACATCCTTGGCTACAACCATTTTCACCCTTCTTTTTCTACATATGATACACTTGTTATTCCTCAAATTATGCAGAACAACTTGAATCCCTAACTTTTCTTACCAATGAATCATTTTGAGAATATGAATTCCTAGTGGAATGGAGATAAAGTGATTATGGTGGAAGGATATTGTTCTTTGAAATGGAATTTTTGTACAACTTGATCCTGTGTCAATTGATACTAAATAAAAAACTCTGCTTGAAGACATCTCTACTTTGCATAGAGTTAATTCTACAAAGTACAAACCTTCCTTCACTACCTCTCTCGTTTGCATAGAAATAACTCTACAAATGACGTGATTGGATATTATATCATGATCTTCCCACCAATACCTTAGAATTGAAGGGAGAGAGATCTAGTATCGTACTTTAACAAAGAGAAAAGATTTGGATAGAATTATCAATGCCATCACCCTAATCTAACAATTATTTCTCCATTAAATACTTGACACTCATCATTTAGTAGCCTAGAAGAAGAGGATGACAATTGTAATATGGAAATTTCATAGGCAGAAGCTTCATTGGATTAAAAGTAAACCCCTAGTGAATGTTTAGCCAATAGAATATAAGACACCCGGAAATAGCCTTAATATTATTATAAGAGTTATATTGAAAAGAAATATCAATTATTAATATATATTGTATATGTTTTGATGGTAAACTCTCTATTATTTTATACTAAAGGAATCAACAACTAGGCGAGTGTCATACTCACATGACACGAGATTGACACGAAGTTGATTCCAATCACTACACTCTAACCCTAAGTGAACCATGGCACCCTTGTACCTCGCCCATATGTAAACACAACAAATTTAAACCTAGAAAATTGTAATATATTATACCTCATTTTTGTGACCCTCACCAATAAAGCCAAGCTTGGAAGTTATATATATCATCAGATATTAATAATAATACATATTATATATTAACATTAATTCATACTAATATAAAATAATACAAATATGTGTCTTTTATAACTCCATTTTATTATTTTTTTATTTTTATTAAAAATAATATATTTTAATAGTATTATTATAACGTGTAGTACATATAGTAAATATATTTTCTGTTCGATTTTTATTTGTCTGTTTTCATAAAAAGAAATTAAACTTTTTACACAACTTTGCATTGAAGATTTTATCTTTACTTTTTTTTTTTAATATTTAAATGTATTTGTTTGAGATATGAAACCTTGCTTGATTAAATCAAATTCTTAGTGGAATGGAAAAAAAACCTTATTGCAATTGATAAGTGGGATATTTATAGTGGAGGACTGGCATAAAATCCTCGTCCACCATTTAAATCCGAGGATAGAAGAGAAATTGCAAACTACCATCAATATAAGACCATTATTCTTGAGTTCGCTGTGTGATGCTATCCACCAGTCAAAAATTATATATTTTTTAAAATGAAGTGGCATATGAAAGGTTTGACAATACTCAGCATTAACAAAAATATAATTCACCATGTAGCATATCCGGCCAAGCAAAAAGTTAGCGTACTTTTGGTTTGACATGTCGCTCCATGGAGAATGGGAGGACATTACTTCTATCCAAATTACGAAGTTTATTTGTACTCTTTCTTCTCCCCGGATTATCAAATTGGACGAAATTCGAAGTTTCACTTATGTTCTTGCAGGCTACATTTAAATGTAGTTGGGATTGCCGATGTCTATACTCTAATGATCAAAATAGAAAAAATAGTATGAATGCGTAAAAAAATGAAATGTATAACTCTCAATTGATAATAGAGCATAAATAAAACTGGCAATTGAATAATTCACAAACGAGTGGCCATTTCACTATTAATTCCTGAAGTATGACGTACTATTTTTATCATGGTAATAGAAACCAACCTGTGGAGATGACTCGTGGCCCAATCATAGATTTAGGTGCTACATATCATCTGCAACGGGCACACTTGAGTGTTTATTAAGCTACTTCTTCTAGTGCAGTGTTAAAATTTGCATAAGTCATAGCACTCTTAGCCCTCTCTCACGTGGGAGAAGTGATCAACGAAATTTACTAGTCAAAAGAAATTTGAATTTTGATTTTTATTATTTTTTAAAAATTTAAATAATATTATAATTGTGAGACATTTCGAAAAATAAAAATTCTAGTTTTCTTACTTATGTGACACTCTAAAGTAGGCGGTTTTGGTAACATTCAAGAAAGTGAATTGGGACTTAATGGAGGTTGTTCATCCATTCCGAGGCCATGAGTCTTAATGAAAACACTCATAGAGTTAGCAATCATGATATATGGTTTATGTTCACATTTGTTGATAGCAAAGGTCTGTTTTCACATTCATTGATAGCAGAGGCAAAGTAGCTATGTATTGGTATCCCCGAACAGGAAATATTGTGAAGGTATTAGAGATTTAGAAGAAACAAATGACAAAAGACAGAATTAACGATGACTAAGGTGGCTTGTGTGCATTGATTTTTCCAATCCCAACTTTACGGTCAATGCAACACAAGTTCCCAATGTATTTTTAACTCTGAGTTTTAATTTTCAACTTTCATTTCCTAGGCCTTTCATCGAGTTCATTGATTTAGGCGGAAGCCATTAAAATTATGATATATTGAATGGTTGATTGATATTTATAGAGTCATGTGTAGACTCTCGATTTTTGTAATATCGTCCATCACGTTATCAATGCAGATTTTTTGGACTAAGTCTTTGAGCAAAGTCGATAGATTTTTTCCTTTCGTGAGGAGGAAACAATGAAATTACTGCGGAATGAGAACCATCAAGGTTAGACTCTGTATCAAGCATAATCGCTTAATCGTTCCATTCAACACAAAGGTTTGATGTGGATTTATGTCTCCTTATATTTACTTCTACTTGTAATTACATCTTTCTCTACTCAACTCCGAAAAATAAATCCATTCAAGTATTTAACTTCATATTTTTGCATATATTCATTTTTCCAAGGGAATGGAAAGGGAGTTACGAAGCTTCTGGCCTTGATACAGGAAAACGATTTTATGGTCCCAATAAATGGCCTTCAACGGGTATGCAATTCAATGTTTCAAATGATATTTTTTATACTTGTCCAACATTTCAAAATAGATTAAATGAATGTATTGACATTTTTACTTCATGAACACATACTACATTTTTTGTGGTATCTTCATTTTCCTTCCTTCATTTGTAAATTTTTATTCTTTCTTATCAACCCACCATTAACACAAGATTGTTCAATTATGGGATTACCCCATTAGATAGTGATAATTGCACTTACTAATTTACATTTTTCTTTTCATCTTCTAAATAACTACTACTATCTACTACATCATTGAGGATGTCGAATATATACGAGTACTGATCATCCTACCGCTATGGAAACATCTTCCATCATATCCTTATGAGGACATATTCATGACATTAGTTTGATGTTCGACATAGATATGTTGACATAGTATAATAAGACTGATATGGTTCCTTACATTTTCCATCAAGACATCATTACTTTGAAACTCTGATGTTCGGCATGGAATCCTTGAGGCAGCATAATAAGGCCGATAGGGTTCTTTCTTTAGGGTTTCTTGTTAGTGAACATCGGTATATAGGAAGAGTAATCTCTTTATTAATTTGAATTCTTATGTTATAGTAATAAATGAATAATTTTTCATTTTATAGTAATAAATGAAATAAACTAGTTAAAAATGTAATTTTATCATGTTTAAAAATAGATTGAAGTGATAATATTGACATTTTTACATCATAACCACATTTTCTATTGTATCTTCATTTTCTTTCTTTCTTGTCAACCAACCATTGAGACAAGATTGTTCAATTTTGATAACTATTCAGACTAGATTGTTCAATTATGAAATTACCACATTAGATGGTGGTAACTATTCGAGCGTTTCTTATATTCTTGTAAATAACTACTACCATCTCTTTTCTATTTTTAGATGATTCCATGACTGACAACCATAATGCTTACAACAGCCTAACATTGCTGGTATTTGAACTTACTGTGATCAAGCTTACTATTAAGTCTAGCATTTGTAAAATCAAACTTTATTTAAAACCACATATTTCTTCTCTTATCTCAAAAATCTTTTTTCTTTATTAACTCTCTAGTTTTTGAAAACATAGAAATTAATGCTATAAAAAAAACTGAGAAATAATAAATGTGCTTCCCACAAAATTATGTAGAGTTTTGAACTTGGGAGAAGTATTAAAATGAAACTCTAGGGATCTATTAATAATCACACAACGGAAGATTGGTCTTCCTACATGGCTACAAATTAATTTTCTTTTTCTAGATGGTCTTCCCAAAAGATATAGAGTGCCAATAGCTATCCATACAACTACTATTGTGTCTCCCACTTCATTCTCTCCATTCGGCATCTAGGAAATAAGTTGTGCATGTGGGTGTCCATGTAGTGGTTGCTATGAAAGGTTTTTAAAGAGATGATGAAATCATAGAAAAATTAAATGACATTGTTAATGAAAAGAAACCATATTATTAGAAAAAGACATCAAGGAAAAGAAACTGCATTATTAGAAAAAGGTATCAACCAAACTTGAATTCATTGTAAAGACCAAATTTGAAAACCATTCTTAAACAAAAAAAATGACCAAGAAAGCCATACAACAACAACACTGCAAATGGGTATTACATATTACAATACTTCCATATTAGATATGGACAACTTTCCTTTTAATTACATAAATCTTTGAATCTATAGAGCTTGAAGTTTTTAATGGAGATTAAAGTCTATTGATAGTGTTGTTTGATTGAGAAATGTTAAGAGAAAAGTTCAATTCCTTTGGTTGTTGAAAGTATATATTTGTTTTTTTGGTTTGCTTAAAACTGTTTCGAGCTAAATAAAACAAATAGTATAAATTAGAAACAAATAAAAACTATAAAAAAATAAAAACCTATTATGCAAATAGATTTATATTTTCAATGATGTAAATTCAAATACTTATGAATATTATCTAATGAATAGAAGAAACATATGTTTACCTTTTTCTAATAGAATTTGCGAAAAATGTTTGGCTATTTACTAAATTATATTGAGATTTTATAGCGTTTTAGTGTAGCCACTTTTTAAATTTTAAAGATTTAGAAGGACATCATTTCATTTTGGAATATTTTTTTTATAAAGAGTTTATTTAATATACACTTGTTAATAGAAGTACAATGTTTTGTATAACTTTTCATCATTGAAGGGTTAGATAAATATACGCCCTTCCAAATAAATTTAAGACCAGCCCTTGAAATTTGATTATGTTCTAGTGCATGATCCTTTCTTTCCCATAATTCTCCAAGACAAATATACCTCACATCCTTATCCTTCTCTCCATTAATTAATTGGAGCTCTTTCATACAAAAATGGAACGAAAGGTTCCGCACAATTAATGAAATTGTCCTTTTGCATTTTTAATTCTATTTTAATGTTTTCCTTAATTTAAGATCCTTCATAAATTTACCTTTACTTATTTAAATTTGGTTTCTTTTATTTACTATAATATGTTGCTTTATTTATTTATTTATTATTGGGGGTTTACACATATACGATATGAGTTTTGGTGCAACAAGGACCTCAAAATTTCATGAAGGCACGTTCATTTTTGTTAGATTCATCTTTTACCAATTTTCTCTGTCATTTTTCTAATGAATATTTGTAATTAGCATTGTTTATTGAGTTGTCATTTTCATTCTACATCCCAATATGAGAGAGATGTGTAAGTTTGTTTGTCTGTATGTTCCCTTTAAAAAAGAATAAAAGTTAATTTTTTTTGCTCTAAATAGAAAATAATATTCAGCTATAATAAAAATAATTGAATATGTTATAAAGTAATTAAAAGTGAACACAAATCTTTGAATAACATGTTTAAATCTTATAATTTGGTTATTGGTAAAATATTTTAATACTAAATAATATTGACATATACTTAAAAATATGTTATAATAAAAACTTAATTTTAATTTGCCTCAAAAATTATGGATGTACATGTTATGTAAAAAAAATTAATGTCAATTGCATATACATTATATATCATTTTGAAATATTTATATATTTTTAAATTAAGTTTTTATGGTTAAAATGTTTATTTGGTTTTATACATACTTTATTTAGCATTTTAAAATATAATTTTAACAATGAAAAATAACAAAGATGAAAAAAAAAAATAATCCCTCTTAACTCATATTAGATATCTACTCGAGATAAATCTATACTAGTTAAAAAAATAACATATACATTTTCCTCTCTCCATAAAAAAAAGTGGCACCTAATTTTCATTATTTGCTTGGTTGACATAGTTTCTCATTTATAAACAGATCTAACATGTTCTCACACTTCTACTTGAGTCAAGTTCCACAACCCCAAATGATTTAGAGTTCTGCGAGCCATCTAGCTTCAAAGGTTTTAGAAGTCATCTAGTTTTGTAAGCAATTCATGTTGCTTTTTTTCCTTTCATACAAAGGAAAAAAATAATTATAAATTGACTAGATGTCCTCATAATGGTTCAAAACTTGAGAAAAAACAAGGCAACACCATCAAATAGAGCCATAAGAAAATATTAACCTAGAGTAAAATCACAACTTAGAAATGTAATATTTAAAATACTTATATCAATTAAAAATATTGATTGAAGAGTTTTGGTACATACTTTATTACTTCCATTGGTCATGCCCATAGTCAATTGATAGGTATTAATAAATATAGGGTAAAAATGAAAGAATTTTGCTCCATTAATATTAGTAAATAGTAAGTTAAGGGTTTGAATATCACAAAATAGGGTTATTTACTGACCCTAGATTGAACTAACTCTTCGACTTAAGGAAGATTTGTTTTGACATGAATCGGTGCACATTTGATCCATGAAAAAGGAATTGTATGAGACATTAGTTTATGGTTGTTAGTAAACCTCTTGGTAATAATTATAATATGCCATTATATTTCTTCACAAATTATTGGGCGAGTTCATGATTGATCTCTATGTGAATTATTTTGACATTATTGATTTTTCGGGTGCTAGTGTTTGATTCGTCGAGGATTGACCAAAATGCTAGGCATAATCTGTTGAAAGGGCCACGTGCTCCTAGGAATATGTGTAAGAACACCCACACACAACCTATCTTTTGGGTCACCATCCCATCGCTAAGCATAATCCATTGAAAGGGCCACATGCCCCTAGGTATATGCGTAAGAACATCCATAAACAACTTATCTTTTGGTTAACCATCGTGTCTCACACATACTCTAGTGAAGCATAATTCATTTGTGGCAGCCTCTAAACAATATCCATTAGACAAGTATTTTAAACATCTATGTGTAGGTTCATTATGCCACACTGATTATAGATCATCAAATCCATATCTAGGATGGTGTTTTTGTTTCAGGTTGAGTAGCAACACATATATTCTCTTATTGTAGGAATGCATGTCATGGATTTTTAACGGATCCTATCGATGACACATTTAGGGATTAGGTTAGTAGAATTTTAATTAATATTAAATCACTCATTACATATTTAATTATACAATTGAAAAATAATTAAAAAATGTAACTCTAAAGTATTTCCTTACTTTTGTTCTCTTGGCATCTATGGATACTAAAGCGGATACACCAACATTGTCTTGGAAGATATTAGTTATCCCAATATTGATGCAACATGGTGGCAACATTTGGCATTGCAACATCTAACACACATGTATTTAAGTGAATTCATACTTGTTTACTTAAATGATAATTCATAAAGATTTTAAAATTTGTTATTTTGCAAATATCCCAGTTACTTGGGCAAAAGGTGTCTATTCAATAAATAGAATACTGAGCTTCAATTGGGGCCAATAGGTTACCTCTCACAAAAGAGCATATGTTATATTAAATATAATTTTATTGTGAGATTTATTAAATCATCTAGTTCAATTTTATTCTTTTCTCCTAAGAAAAAATATTACAAATGTCTACGTAACGGATATTATCCTCAGATGCCTCCCCTCATATTTACACCCAATTCCATCCTCCAACAAGGACATTTAATCAACATTACATGCTAATTTTAACCATTGCAAAACCCACTAGCCATTAACATTCACATTTCCTAGCATAGGGTTTTACCCTATTGTACAATTATGTTGTAGCGGTGTTTCCGGGAAAACTATTGACTTTTCGATCTGCTAGTCCCACTAGGATTGGCAGCTATCCTAGAAACAAACGACCAAAGCAATTTGTGATTTCCTCTATGTATGATAGATAAGAGAGAAGCAAAAGGACCAACCTGGATATTCCACTTGACTCCTTGCTTGATTTCTCTCCTCCTTGACAGAGCTTGCAACTCTTCTCCCACTTGTCCCACTCAGAGAATACCTGTAGAAACAAAGCAACACAACACCATCAATGCATATCGATCTATGATATCATAAGCATTGCAAAATTAGAAATACAATGTGCATACAATGGCATTTACAAATAACAACATTCACAAAAACACGATTGTATGGAGGAAAACTCAAAGAACTTTATTAATAATAGAAGAGAAGATTACTACCTAGCTGTCTGATCCAACATCATCCTCCCAGCATCAAAGCCCTCTTCACCTCATGAAAAGAAAGATCACCCAACAGTACAAGATTCCTTCTCAAGGACAAACTATCAGTGCTTCCTTAAAAACTACAAAATTCCAGCCTCGAGATCTCTTAGATGAGGGATCCATTTATAGATGTTGGCAAGGGTGTGAATCACCTCTGGGTTTTTTATTAGTGTCATTCCACTTGTTGTTTCTAGTTCCACTTGGGATTTCTTGGATCTCTTACTCATCCCTGGGTGAATTCAGGGAGGCAAGTGTCGTTGGAGAATTTTCTAGAAGATTTCATCGGCATCCGCTTAGCAAACTATCTCAGCCATTTGCCCATTCTCGCTCATCACACCCCACAGAAGGCCTCTTCAGTACGCATCACACCTCGCTAGTGTAGAAGTCAGTATTCATCAAACTTTGATAGTGGAGCAGTCAATATGGTCCAATTTTGGCCAATTCTGAGTGGTTTTTCAGGTGGAACTTCAGGGGAATGATGTAATGAGTTGACCATGATCTATGAAACAACACTTTTAGGGGTTAAAGAGTCCTTGGTTTATCGAAATATAAGATTGGGGTTGCAGTTCCTAAATATGTCTATAATGGTTGCTCGCTCAAGCATGAAGTTGTAAATCTTTTGATTTCGGGTGAAATGCTTTATCATGAGGATTCGAGGTATTCAACCTGGAAGGTGACCTGTATAAGATACAATACAATAGATCATCAAACTATGATTTTCCATGATCTAGTTGAGGCGAGCATTCCCATGCTTAACTTTATAAATTCATTATCATTTATATAGAAAAGATAATCATTTGTAGTTGCATAGTGGTGATTCTTTATATGTCGAGTCATCATCCCTTAGCTTTGACGATCATCTGTGCAACTTCTATGTACATTTGATGTCTTTATATTCTGGAATATATTGCAGCCCGGATGGATGAAACTAGATTCAGGGTCTTCAAATGCGTTCAATCTTTGCCCAATGTACAAGTCGATCCATGTGAAAAGATGTCCTAAAGTTGAACATGGATAGACATCGCCTAATTTCCAGCCAATAATGTAAGTTGTTAACAAATGCGAGAGGAATCACCGATAATGATAATGACCCTCAAGGTACAATATTACAATTCACGTGGTGTGAATATATGATCCGATGTCGAAAACCATCCAAAATCTTTTGGTCGAAGGCCATTGATGTAAACTTGTCGCCGAAAGTGAGAAACTTGCCATTGAGGCATGCAAGCTTCAAAGTACTGAAAGGGTTGTTTCTAAACCAAATTCTTGGATAATGAGCTGATCTCAACAAGAAATGACATGTCATAGGAGGGCCTTAATGTATCCCACATCAACAACACAAAATGAAGCAAATTATTTTTTGGACGTGAAAAACGATATGACGATACAAGGTTTAGGAATGGCGGTCACGAGAGATGGAGGGTGAAGGTATTATAGTGGATGAGGCATTGACTGGATGGCGAATTCTCTAAATGACTTCTCTTGAATGTATTGGTGACACTGAAATGGATTGGTAGCGTTAACCCCAAAATATGGATGTTATGGAGGACCAATGGTGATATGACCAGTGAACAGAATAACCCAACTCAACTCAATCATGGCGATGAAGTGAAAGTGTCATGTTCAAGAGCGACTTGCTAGCAATAAAATTCTTTAATTTTTCTTCCCTTTTTCCATAGTCATTGCTGACTAGTACCTCTTTATTTTTGTCAAGCTTGAGGAGGGTAACATATGCTTGTTCTATAATTTGCCCTTCGAGCAAACCTGTCACTATGTTTTAGCGAGCCTAGCGATAGTGAAACTTGTTCTTATCTGGGTGGAAATGTTTGTCGCTATTGTTTTAATGAGTTTAATGACAAGGATAACTTGGTCCTTTTCATGTTTAGAGAGTTTGAAAATGGATGAAAAGGAAACTCTAGTAGTTCTTTTTTGTAGCATAATCCCTTATGTTCGAAAAAGGATAAAATAATACGAAAGGGATGATTTTTTGATAAATTTAGTGAGCTGAAAAGACAAGCGCTCAAACATTTTCATGAGACAATCCCTTAGGTCCAAAAAAGATTAAAATATATAGGATGGATGGAACTTCCAATCACTTTAGTGAGCTAGAGAGGCCAATAGCTCGAAAATCTTTTCATATTTAACGAGTCTAAAAAGAGTTTAAAGTAGACTCGTTTTTTTAGGAACGAGTGGCATTTAGGATAGCTACTGGTTCAGGCTAAGCTTGGAACTTATCCAAACATGGTGATGTGAAGAGGGTGGCTAACAAGACCACTCATCATAGCTCTTCCTCAAAAGGGCAAACAATCAAGTCGAAGTGTATGATCAACCAAAAGGACGGAGGTGATGGCAGGAACACAACCAAGGCTCAAAAGGTTGATATTATGGCAATCACAGAGGTCATTTACTGAAGATGGGTTCATTTTTTAATGAGCTTGAACTTTGGGGGAACATATGCTCAGTGGCGGGTTTACTTTTTAACGAGATTTAACCTTGCATTAACATTTCTCATCTTCTGGTCAAAATGTTTAATTCGTTGTTCAACACTTCATATTCTTTCATCGGTCGTTCAACCTGCTCAATCACTCCATCAAACTAATTAGAAATACATATATATGGAAGAAAAATGAATTAAAACTAACATTTCGATTGAAGTATGTGAATAGTAATCATAAAAGTAGTTTCACCTTTCATCTCCACCATTCTATTTCAAATTTTGGATTTGGAGCTCTAGAGTTCTTTTCCCCCTCAAATTACATCAGTCGCTTTCTGGAGATCCGATGGACTATTCTCTGTGCCGTCAGGACCAGGTAAGAGCTAACCCTGAGCTCTTGATTTTCATTCCATCCTTCTTTGATTTTGAGAATGTTTTTTTTCACATTTTTTGACTCTTGGGGTTTGAAGATCTCGTTCCCAAACCATAACACCTTGTCAGTATTGAAATGTGCGATTCATACTGAGCTACCAACAAGCCAGTTAGTATGCATCCCACCTTTGCCTATTTTTGCTCAAAATTGGATTCTAATTCATCTTTTGTCTGTGTTTCAGATATTTGTTGGATCGAGATGGTCATCATGTGGTGTGAACATGAACATGAAGAAGAGGACATGATTTCCTTACATGACCAGGGTACAGTTACTGCTTTGTGAAACTGTGGCTTGCTCAAATTCTTTTGCTTATCTAGGATGAGGCAACAAATCAGTTTGTTGCAGTATTTTCTCAATGATTGGGATCTGATCAACCAGGTATTCTAGATCAGAGGAAAATCTATTTATGGACATTTTAGGACATTTCTTTTCTGATGGGGTTATCAAGGCATGGGGCCCCTCTTTCACTATCAGGATCCACCCGTGGCGGTGAATCTGTGAGAGATTATAAGGTTCAATTCTGTAGAGATGGATCTCAGCCCAGCAGAGATGGCAAGATCAATATCTTGGATGTCACTGATCGTCCTTTGAGGACCATTTTATTTACCTTTACTATATTGGATGGTAGTGCAACTCTTCATTTGGCAAATAGATCTTACATGTAGTATGTCGTGGAATGCCTGGAACCAAAGGTGTTCAACTGGTGTGAGGTGGTACTTCCCGTCATAAAAGAATAGCTCTCAAAGGTAAATAATGGAAGATCCAAGAATTTTGGCTATGGTTCCATATTGAATACTTTTGCCTTGAAGAGGATTTCACTAATGCAGCCTCAAAACATTTCACTGGAATTCCCAGCACCAAGGGACCCACTGATGCAAAGATGGGTTTATCTCACGGCTAGACATGCTGGTCAGTCACAAATTTCCATCTTTGATGCCTTTTTTGATTGGTTTGAGCATTAGGAGATGGTGTTTTCAGAGTTTGCATTGTATCCATACGTTGGGATGGATTTCCGAGGTGACCCAGATTTGGTGTTACCAGCTCGTGAGCAATGGAGTGCTCTAGGTAAAATGATTCGACCATATCTTTGTTTATGAGTTTTATAATTTTTCTTGTGTTTTTAAATGTTATCAAGACTAATCAAACTCATGTGTGTATGAATATATTGGGCCAGTAAGACCAGCAGCATGCCCACGGGTGGCAGCCGATGCTTCAGTAGGAGAGGCTATAGGGAGGGCCGTCCTTCGAGATCTGGATATAGAAGAGACACTGCTAGTGCTGTAGGATCAGATCAAGGGCCTCACTCTTAGTATTCAAGATGTTAGGACCGATGCGTTACCTCCGAGGTTACAGTGCCACACTACTAGTGTGTCGAGTCGATGGACCAGCCTCTTACACATGATTTCATAGTCGGTGACATGTTATAACCAACATCATTAGTCTAGAATGCTTTTATGCATTCACTTTTGAGCTTATGGATCATATGACCGATTTCGTCTTGGACACAAAACATTTTTTAAAACTATAAACGGTTATATATTTTTTATTTTTGGAGTTTTTACTTCGGTTAAGTTATGAAATCCTGATGCAAATGTTAATGTGAAATGCTTTCTTTACAAATGATGCAAATGTCTATCCAACACAGTTTGTTATTGAATCAGTTAATGTGTTTAAGTTTCTGGAAATGTGTTGATATTGAATGGAAACAAACTTCCTTTCCAAATTCCTGACTCTTAGGAACATACAATAAATAGTTGGGTTCCGAACAGAAAAACACCAGTAAGCTGTACAATGACGAGTTGTGATTCTAGCTTGACAACAATTCAACCTATTCCATGTGAAATTTTATTGGAGAGAAGTTCAATCAACGTGATATGCTCAGCGATGTTGTTCGTCGATCGACCAATACATATCCCCATGAAACTCACTAACTCACCACTTGGAGAAAAAATGGCCTAGGCCGCAGAAGATAGGTTGCACGTACTATGACTAGCTCCATTGGCATACCCAAAAAATGGTTCCAAAATGTCTGCCATCTGCAACAAACCGAAGTGGATTACCTAACCAAAATGAAAACTGTAAAGGAAAACAAAAATGTAACAAAAAAAAGATATTACTACAGATAATCAAGCATAGTAACGTTTACAATACAACCCATTTTGGGGTTGTGATAGTGGAATCCTATCATAATCAACCAACTTGTAGTCTCCTTTTGTCAATAATCATTTAACAATGTAGGGGCCCATCCATAATGGTTCGAACTTACTTGCTCCCAATTAATCAGAATCCTGATCATAAAGCAAGACCAGGTCACCTTCTGAGAAGACATGAGGCTTGACATTTTTGTCAAATTGTACCTTGACCCATTTCTTATGAGCTTCGTTAGCAAGCGTGGCATCACAACGGGTTTCATCCAAGTGGATTAGTTCCATGAAATGAGCTTCTTCCTCCGATGTTTTGAGAAGCAGATCAATGGCGAGCTTGAGAGATGAAATTCCCCACTGAATTTTTAAGACAGCTTCTAGACCCTACACCAACTAAAAAGGTTTAAATCTAGTTTCATTTCTCACCGAAGTCCTATATGCCCACAAGGCTGAGTACATGATTAAATGCCAATTCTGTTTGTGGACTCCAATCATTCTCTGCAGCATGTGCTTAAGGACTTTGTCGATTTCCTCAACCTGTCGGTTAGCCTGCGAATAATATGGAGTAGAACTATCGTGGGATAGTCCTAATTTTGTAGTCAATTCAACCATCAAGTGATGCGAAAATGCAATCCATGACCTGCGACTATATCCTGTGGAACACCAAATCTAGAGACTACATGATTAAAAAATAAAAGAACAACCATTTCGTCAATGTTGTTTAATGTAGGCATCGCCTTGGCCCATTTTGTAAAATAGTGGACAATGACTATAATACAGTCATGGCTCCCGGCTGAGGTGGGGTTACATGTCATGAAATCTATGCCCCATTTAGCCAATGGCCCAACAGCAACTACTGGATGCAGTGCTATAGGTGGTAATCTGGTTTTGAGATCAAAAATCTAGTAAGCATGGCAACTTTTGACTACAATTATGTAATCTTTGAATACAGTGGGCCAAAAGTAACCAGCTCCTAAGATATTTTGTGCAGTAGTGTAACCAGATAGATTCCCCCCACACGCACCTTAATGGTAGTCATTCAGGGCCTTTTTGGCCTCCTCATGCGTGAGGCACCTTCGCAGAACTGTATCGACACCACAACGGTAATGTTCATCACCGACGATCATGTAGTCCTTGGGTTGGTATCGAATACATCGTTTTCCAAAGCGAGAGGTATTAGGCCTAAGATTTTGTGTTTGGAGATAGACCAATATATCTTCGTACCACAAATCACTTGACGATATCAAAAACCGAGTCTCATCCACGATTGATGCTTTAGATGTTAAATCGTGGGATGATGATGAGAGGTCACAAAGTAACTCCACGAAGATGAGAGACTTCTTTGATTTGGACTTGGTGAATTCTAGATCAAATTCTTGCAAAATGACTATCCATTTGGAATACTTGCCCCTTAGTAATTGACGTGACAGAGTATAGGTCATACGGTTGCAATCTGACACAATGGTAGTTTTGAGAAAGAGAATATAGTGTCAAAATCTCTGTACCACTTCAACAGCTGCTAAAGGAAGCTTTTCAACATAAGAGTACTTTCTTTCTATATCATTTAGGTTGCAGCTTAAATAATATATAGGATGTTCTATTCCATGGTCTTCTTGTACTAAAACCATGGCAATGGTTGTATCTGTAGCGGTGAGATACAAGTTAAAGTCATGTTGATAGTTAAGAGCATACACTAATGATGCTTTTATTAGGGAATATTTTAAAGCATCAAAGGAAGCTTGCACAACCTGATCCCAATGGAAGGGTACTCCTTTTTTCAAAATACGCATATAACCTTTAGCGAGTTCGGCATAATGTGGAATGAACCTCCTCAGAAAGTTAGCTTTCCCTTGGAGTTTCTAAATTTGAAGCAAATTTGAAGGTGGAGGCATGTCAAGGATTGCCTGAACCTTAAATGGGTTGAGCTAAATTTTGTCCTTAGAAACTACAAAACCAAGTAATCGACCAAAACCAACACAAAACACACACTTGTGTAGATTGAGTCGTACCTTGTAGTGTTGGCAATGTAGAAATATGATTCTGAAATGCTGTGGATGATTAGTTTGGTTTCGCAAATGAGCCAGTAGGTCATCGATATATGGTTGAACAATGTGCTTGATGTTTTGTAAGGTGTAGTTCATTGCCCTTTGAAAAGTTTCCCCTATGTTCTTTAAATCGAAAGGTAGTTTATGATAAGTGAATGTGCCCCACGGACATATAAATGTAGTCTTTGACTAGTCCTGTGGGTGGATATTGATTTGATTGTATCTGGAAAATCCATCCATGAATGAAAAAAATTGGCACCTAGCACATTCATCAATTATCTAGTCGATGAAGTGTGTAGGGTAGTTGTCTTTTGGACACGCTTGATTCACATCCCTATAATCGATGCACACTCTAATTGTTCCTTTCTTTTTCATCATAGGAACAATGTTTGATACCCAATTAGTTAGAGGAACAGGGTAAATGAAACCATCATGGAGAAGTTTTTCAACATCTGCCTTAATGACAACACCTTTCTTCGGGTGAATAGGTCAAAGCCATTGTCATACCAATTTGACATTTGGATACATCTTGATTTCATGTTCAACGATTCTCGAGTCAATGCCTGGAATTTCTTTATATGACCATGCAAAGAGATCTCTGAATTTTCGAAAGAGTGCAGTATATTTCCAATTCTAAAGGAGAACAAAATTTGCCAACATGAATATTCTCTACAACATTAGGTTTGGTTGAGACATTAATGGTGAGAGTTTCTTCAATATTGGACAGATTTCGGTCGGAATCCAGTGTATTTACAGTATTTGATAAAAAATCAAAAACTAAAGGATGATTAAGCTCACTTGAATAATCTTTGTTGTTATCTTGAAGGTGGGAATGATGGTGGTAATATTCCCATGGTGTCTCTCCTATCATCATCGACTGAATGATTCCTTCTTCTATAGAATGTATACGAGACCAAGGATCGGTAGAGGTACCATATCTAGAGACATATCTATCCAAACACTCTCTGAGTGTTGGTTTGGGATTTCCGCCTAGGCCCAAATAAATTATTGCTACAAAGATTCTATGGGGCTTGGGGATAACACCTCGCGATGATCCACACTATAAAAATGGTC
This sequence comes from Pinus taeda, assembly GCA_000404065.3. Lineage (NCBI taxonomy): Eukaryota > Viridiplantae > Streptophyta > Pinopsida > Pinales > Pinaceae > Pinus > Pinus taeda. Next base: position 95,292 of record APFE030525130.1, read on the forward strand.
AGAGTTCTTCTTTATCTTAGACAATGTAGAAGAGATCATATGAAAGGTTTCCACTGTGCCCACTTCCGCTAGATTACTTGGAGGCAGAAGGGCAAAAGTACCCATTAAGGAAGGGTCTTTTAGGAGACCCACTCTGATATTCTGCAACGATTGAGAACTTCCATGGATCAATGGAATGCTTCCAGCAGCTTGTGAACTATTGGGGAAAAGGGTTATTTGGTCAAATATTGTAATTCCGCCTTGGAAGTGAAATGCAATGTTTCTAAAATATGTTGAACCACAACAGCCATAGCATAAATCCAGGGCCTTCCTAGCAAGATATTGTAGTTGAGGTTTCCATGAATGACTTTGACGTCAATTTCTACTATTTTTCCCTCTAGTTCAACTTGTAAGTTACTTAATATCCCATACGTTGTGTATGTTCTTCCATCGAATGCTTTTAATTTTGTTGATGATCGTGACAAGGGTGGTGAACCTACAGTTTTCCAGCAACTCATTGACATAATGCAGGTAGTTGCCCAGTCATCAATGATTGTTCGATGAATAATTTTATTGAGGGCTTTTACTTGTATAAGGAAAGCGAGTTGGGTCGGTAACTAAGGTTTGTATCCTTTATGGTTAAAGGCCACAAGATTGGAATCCTTTGGATCAATCCCACCTATTCTTAATAACAAAACCTGCTTTTGGTAGGGGCAATTTTGCATACCTCAACGGTGGACATAGTGGATGGCAATTGAGCCAGATCCTCCACTATATTATAATGTTTTGATGCTCAAGCATAAGGATTAAATGTCGATTTATGTACTACTCCCTTTGGCAACTTTATAGTTAATTCAGGAATGATGGGCGGAACAACTTCTTGTGAAGTTGTTGTCAAACTACTGCGTTGATTTGTAGCCTTGTTATTCGACGACTGTGGATTCCCATAATCTTTGTTCCTTATCAATATCAAAGCATCATTTTGTTGTTTTGAGATGGATAGCATAAGCACTTGTAATGTGGAAGCATGATGGATAGCAACCATATTAGTTTCTGGGTTCGGAAACAGATCAATCAACACCACTAAGGTATTTGAGTCCTTAACAATTTTGTAACCTCAGCTCGATGTGGGAAATTCCTCATCCAATGGTCCTAATTACAAATGTAACATGGATCACGATGTTTCTTTTTCCTAGTAGGTATTTCAAAAGATTTTTCATGGGTTGAGTTCTCCTGTTTCTTCTTACTATTTTTCCCTTTCTTCTTGCCCACTGGTTGCTTTTCATCTTTTCCCTTGTCAAATGACATGGCATTTCCCTCTGAGGCAAGAGGTTTATCATTTTCTTTTTTACTTGAAACTGACAGGGCTTTATTAGGTGGAGCCTTTGCGGTTTGCCTGCTTGAGGTACGAATCATTCCATTGCCGGCGTGAGAGTCCCTGTTCAATTTAGGAGGAGAAGGAACAAAAAATTCCAGTCTGGGAGCATCAAGAAACTTGTCATAGAGTGTCCCAAACTGAGTATAGATCAAGTCTAAATATTGGGCACGAGAAATGACTTGCTCTTCAGTGACAACTCCCCCTTTTTCCACGTCCTTAGTTATAGATGGTAATAAGGAATTAATAAACCACTTAGTTAAAATCTGTTCAGGAACATACATCTTTATCATTTGTCAACGACGTCGCCACACATGAATATGATCAGATATGTGAGTGGATGTTGTCCATTTAAAGCTGGTAAGGATTTCTGTCCCCATTTCGTACATTATGGGTAACTGAAAGTGGGTCAGAAAAGTAGTGGCAAGGGTGTTGAAGTTATCAAATGAATTTCTAGGCAATTCAACATACCATTTCGCTACTAGACCAGTTAGCATTCTTTGAAGAGGTGAAGCCTAATCTAATCATCATTTAGGGTGTTAGATGAGCACCACAAATGAAAATTCATTACGTGATTCGATGGATCTTCACCTGGATTTCCATTGAATTTAGGAATATCGGAAGGAAGTTTATAAGGAATCGCTGGCCACCAAGGGGTGTATGCAATTGGATCATTCGTCAGCCAATTCAAATTTGGTAATTCTAAGGTTGCTACAAAAGGAAACTATTGATTTAGGTTAGGTGACACATACCTAGGACAAGATGGAATTTCCTGAGCAGTAGGTGTTTGCATACAAGCATAATGTATCTGATGCTGCTACTTTTGGTAAGGTTGTTGGACATAAATAACCAGTATAGTATGGTCGTTGACAACCGTTTTGAAAATGTGGTTTTCCATTACCTACAAAGCCTTGTTTCTTAGGTCCTCAGTAGCTTTGCTAGAATTGTGCTTGTTGGTATTGTACCAGCCATGGTTGTTGGACCATTTTCTATTGCCCAATACTAGAAGATTGACCAAGATGTGGAGTGATAACACCCATTTGAGCCTGAGTCATTCTAGGTATGGAAGCACTAACCTGAGGTTGTGATTAAGCCACAGAGACAAGAGGTTTTTGTATTACAATCTGAGAGACTTGAGGTTGACATACAATTGGCAGTTCTTGTACTTGCGACACAATCACAATAGCTGGTGTAGTGGGAATATTGAACATAGGTTGGATTGGTTGCAATGAATATACAACTCTTGATTGTTGAAGCAGTATTGGTACCCAACTGTTGGATGTAATTCTAGTTTGACCTGAATTTTGTTGTGAACTCTCATATTTTTATTCCTTGGGAGGGAACAATGAAAAAGCATACTGCCCTCCATATGGCAACAGTCTAGTGTTCAAAGGATGAAGACTAGTTCTCCCAAATTGACGCTGACATGTAGGATCAATTTGTTGAGTTTCAACATAAGAAATACTATATGGGATTCTGGATGAACAAATAGGAACAGACCATGTCATCGAAATAGTCCTTGAGTGGACTCTAGCTAGCAATTGATACCTAGTTGGGATAGATGGTATACCAGCAAAGATTGTAGGAATGGTAGTAGGAGGCTCCACTATAGCTGTATTCCATGATATAGTCCTAGATGTCAATGGTTGCTACGACATGTTTAGTCTAATCAAAATATTTCCTAGTGATTCGATAGGAACTTGTAATTAAGGAGGGTTAAAAGAACTAACTTCAAGAGTAGAAGGATAAAGATGAATCCCAGTCCCAAAATGTAATGGGTACTAGATGGAAGATCCTCTGCTATCTCCTCTATAACAATTAGTCTAGGTGGAAGAGGTAGACCATCAGGTCCATAAAATATTTCTGGAGTCGAAGGAGGTATAGCTTCTATAGTGACAGATACTGGAGGGGTGACACCTTTCGAATTCTGGGACTCAACTTCCAGATGTTCAGGTAAGTGGACTTCAATTTATGCATCAGGTCTAGCTAGAGTTGTTTTAGGTATAGAAGTGTCTACCATTGCACTAGGATCAGTTCTAATGTCCTCTGGTAACTACAGAACTTTTACTGTGAAGGCAGTTCTACCAGAAGTAATCGGAGTAACTATAGTCTCTGGTGATGTTGAAACACAAGTTTCAAATAAATCAGGTGAATTGGACTCAGTTAGACGAGACACTCTTTCCCACAATGGCATCCTTTCTGGAGTCAAAGATGGTTGACTCACTAATCTCCACGAATGATGGGGTTTTGATTGACTTTCTTCCACGATTGTGGATTACTTGATCAACTCAAAATTAAAGGGAAAACGTTGTTATTCTGAATTTAATAAGTTTTAAAGACGCTTCGACACAACTTTGCTTTTACAATTTTTAAGAGTCGAGAAAAAGCTCAAGATGACTCTGGTCCCCTTCAATTTTTAATGAGCCTGAAGTGACAAGTGTTTAGATGGACATTTTCTTTTAGGGAGTAAAAAGGAACAAAAGTGACTACTATGGAGATCTAGATATAGGGACTACCAAACCAATCAAAACTACAATATATACCTTCGTGGTAAATTAAAGAGAAATTACGAAGGACTTATGTACGGTAGCCAATCTTCCCGAATGCCATGTTCAGTTCATTGTGATCGATACGGTGAGAGACATGGCTTCATATGGATAAAGGATACAAGCCTGTTCTGGTCTTCCAATATACACTCGATGGTACAGGGAGCACAAGTCTATGCTAGCACTTGTCGTATCAAAGAGGAGGAATCACCCAACCTTCAATGAAAATGATAGTTACTAGATTTTACAATGCCAAAAAACGTCTCGAGACTAGATCTCTAAATGTGTTGCATTAGGTTCCAAAGTGTTGTTAAGTTCATTGAAATTTATTTTAGAGTTGATCTTGCTTAGAAGTTTGCCTTTCAATGGTTCACCACATGATGTAGATTTAAAAATCCTAAATGCAATCTACAATGATAAACAATCATTGTCTATTTTTAGCAATGAAAATCCTGGCTACTAAGGAAAGAAGATTATGATTCTTTCAAACAAAGAGCAAAGAGCAAACACTAAATGAACTTTCCATAAATCATCTTTTGCGGACAGTCTAAATGCAAATGAAAATGCATTTATTTGTTTTTTGTCCACTTAATGTGACGAATGCCAAAAAAGAGAACCAAGTATAGATCTAAAACATTTCACTCAAACTGACATTTCGACAATTCCTTTTCAAAATGGAAAAGAAGAGTAAATGACACTTTTCAATTTCGAATAGAAAATGCTTTCGAACGTCAAATAAAAACAAATCAAATCTCCTGGATGCGGTGGAAATGGCAGAAGATGAGGTGGCTACCAACTGGGTTGGCGCATGGAGAGAGCACATGGCCTCCCAAAGGGTAGTACAGAGATCCAAATATGGCATTAAGCATAGCCATAAATGTGCCTTGAATGAACAATGTCACCACTCTGATAACTGACCTCAACCTTGGCTCAAAGGGACGATGGGCTCTTGGGAGAATACCACTGCTACTCCAGCCATTCCTCCTCTGCAACCTCAGCCCCTGCAATGCCTCTGCCCTCATGCAGTGGCAGCGCCCAGTTCCCACACAACCACCGAAAGACATTGTTATCTTTATTACTGCATAGATTTTGGTTCGGGCATCCATTTCACCCATAGCTTGAATTTTCAAATTCGCATAGCCTTGGCCCTGATAGCTCATCCCTCTGCTAAATTTCTTGTTAGCTCTGCTGCAATGCTATAGCCCACTGGGCCTAATTCGGACCAAAAATTGCCTCCAATTGCAGAAAACATGGTGCGCCACAAGATATGCAGCCACAGAGGTGGGAACCAAGGGAGCTTGAGTAGCTCCAGGCACTCTCCTACTTCGGAGACCACTTCCTCTCTAGCTGAGTAGAACACTGGCCGCTACCCCAATACACGTAGTGGTAGAGGTCGTTTCCACTCAAGGGCCTCTGCTACACCTCCCTCCACCTCTAGCCATTCCCCAAGAAGCACTCTGCCAGATGCTCAGTCACACTCCCATAATGCTCAATTTACCTTTCGCTCCATCCTGAACTAGCACCTCATTGCTGCAATCATTACCATTAGTTTTCATGAGGAGAAGAAAAATTTGGAGCCACAAGACTTTGAGGTCGTTGAACGAATTACAACAGTTGAGGAACATAGAGCAATGCGTGAGGGTCGCACTAAAGCATTGAGGCTCTCAAGCACTGCAGTGGGAGGACACACCACTATGGGGAGCAGCCAACCCAAAGCCAAACTAGAACTAGCACAATCGAGTCTTCAGGGTGCAGGGGAACGAAGCACAGAGCTGCCAACCAAACGCACAGAGAAGGAAGTGGAAATGGCTCCATAGATGAACTGGGTCATCGATTAATATTGTTGCATCATCGATGAAGAGCAACTAGAGCTATAGACAAGTGACACAGAGACTACGCCACTGACATGTGGTGCCATGGACAAATACAAATGTTTCATTATGGAGGAGCAGCCTTCGTTGCCGCCACGTCCCTAGTCGCCACCTTGATGCCATGCGCTTGCCACCTGGACTGCCACCTTGTGGACATTTAATGTGCCACGTGCCTACCTAGTAGACTGCCACTCAGCCACCACGTGTCTCAAGTTCATTGGGACATGTTCTTCAGTTTCTATTTTTAATGGTTTTTTTCTTGGGGAATACTACAATTTTAGGTTCCTCAGTTGGGTTTTCCTTTCTATTATCCTCATGTACAATGATGCAAAACTTGTTAATTCACTGGCTTCCCTTTCATGGGTAGCAAGATCATATTTTTGAGAAACTTTGGTTAAGAACTGGTTTCCATTCTAGGCAGTTCAATTCTAGTTTTTTTGTTGGTTGATGCATTTCTTCTGGCATAGCTAAGGATAGGCTTTAGCCTCTGTGTATGATAGTTTTCTTCTATTAATAGAATTAGCATAACTTCGAAAAAAAAAAAAAATCAAATCAAATACAAATCAAAAAGTTCAATCGACCACCTAGAGAAGGAAGACCCAACGACACCTCTCTTTTGACACAAAAGTGACAGTTACGACACTTTTTTGACCAAAAAAATAGATCAATTTATATAACTTTTCGACAATAGATTATAAATGATGGACAAACGCATAGAAACATTTACTAAACCTTATCAATGGAGGCTGAATAATGTAATGCAAACAGGCTTCAGCAATGAGATACTATTCATAAGCAGCAAAAAACAACTAAACATAGCTGGAAACAAAGAAAAAAACCCCAAATTTCAAGGAAAGAAATAGGATTACTCAGTCATCGCACTTTTGCTTCATAGAAATAGGGATGCATCGCACTTGCTACACTCGGGAAGTGTGATGCATATTGGCTTCTAGTTACACACAGTGCAATGGGCCAGGTAGTGCAGCTGAGATGGGTTTTGGCTCAAATTTGCAGTTGATTTCAGTGGATTAAGTTGAGTTATCATGGATAGTAAAGAGAAAAGTACAGGGGTATGATATTGGGAGGTTAACGAGCTACCAAAAGGTCATCTAGGATGCTTGTGATTCATATGTTTAGTTCATAAACTAAACTAAAGATTGATTGAAGCAAAATTCATCTACTTTGTAATTTCATAGCAAGAGCAGTTCGAAGGCTATCTAGATAACTTCAGGCTCTGTCTATAGTTTATAAAGCAAAAAAAAAAAAACAAACAAACAAACTATTTGGTCCCTAGTGGAGTGGCCATTTTGTTTCCTGGAAAACTAGTGTCTTTTTTATCTGCTAGTCCCACTAGGATTGGTGGCTATCCTAGAAACAAACAATCAAAGCAATTTACGATTTCCTCTATGTGATAGATCAGAGAGAAGCAAAGGGACCAACTTGGATCTTCCGCTTGACTCCTTACTTGATTTCTCTCCTTGATAGAGCTTGCAACTCTTCTCCTACTTGTCTCGCTTGGAGAATACCTATAGAAATGAAGCAACACAACACCACCAAAGCAACTCGATCTATGATATCATAAGCATTGTAGAATTAGAAATACAATGAGCATACAATGGCATTTACAAATAACAACATTCACAAATACACGATTGTATGGAGGAAAACTCAAAGAACTTTATTAGTAATAGAAGAGAGGATTACAACCCAGCTTTCTGATCCAGCATTGTCCTCCCAACATCAAAGCCCTCTTCACCTCATGAAAATCAAGATCACCCAACAATACAATGTTCCTTCTCAAAGAAAAACTATCAACACTTCCTTACAAATTACAAAATTCTAGCCTCTAGATCTCTCAGATGAGGGATCCATTTATAGATGTTGGAAAGGATGTGAGTCACCTCTGGTTTTTTGTTTAGTGTAATTCCACTTGTTGTTCCTGGTTCCACTTGGAGATTTCTTGGATCTCTTACTCATCCTTGGCAAATTCAAAGAGGCAAGTGTCATTGGAGAAGTTGCTAGAAGATTCCATGAGCATTCACTTAGCAAACTGTCTCAGAAATTTGTTCATTCTCGCTCATCACACCCCACAAAAGGCCTCTTTAGTATTCATTGCACCTGGCTAGTGTAGGAGTTAGTATGCATCGCACCCTGACAGTGGAGCAGTTAGTATGGTCCATTTTTGGCTAATTCTTAGTTGTTTTTCAGGTGGAACTTTTGGGGAATGATGTAATCAGTTGACCATGACCCTTTAGGGTATGAAACAACACTTTTAGGGGTTAAAGAGCCCTTGGTTTATCGACATATAAGATTGGGATTGTAGTGCCCAAATATGTTTATAACAGGCGGCTACAACCACCATCCAAAATTTTGGCTCGCATGCAAATTTTTCAGAGCCTACTTTGGATCTTGCAATTGATAATCCTTGGTCACTTACTGGTAAGTTTATAATTTCAGGCTTCCCTTCTTAATCTTAGGAGTTGTTTTTGTTCTCATTTTTATGCAGCATGTGTCATCTTTGGGAATATGGGTTGTTGTTTGTCTCGCAAAGGGAATGTTGTTTTCTTTCAAGGGAATTGTGTGTGTATGAGCGGTCACCATCAAATAAACATGTTTCACTATCACTTCATGCACTCTGGTCATGAAGGGGGTTGTATCAAGCAAACTATGCCTTATGCATTCCTGATGATCTACATTGTCTCACCAAGTGTCCATGTGCGATCATAGTCAATTCCTATCAATGTTTACATATGTTTCACTAATATCACACTTAGGCACTTTCTTGAGCCACCTAGCCTCATCCATCTTTTCAAAACTGTGCGCTTTGCTTCTACAACTATCAAACATCCTCCCTTCCCTATTGCAGCCTCGTAGCCCATAGAAACACAAATCTCCCTTCCCTGCTGAAACCTTGTAGCCTACAGAAACACCAACCTCCCTTCCCTGTTGAAACCTACAACCCGCAGAGACCCCATCCAACACTGCTCTCCAAATATGTGCAAAAAAGTCCAGTTTCATTCCACTCAGAAATTTCGTAGAGGTGTCCTCAAAGGACCCCCATCTCGCAGCAGTGGCTTTTGCCTCAAAACTACGTAGTGTTGCCCAAGATTCCTTGTCTATCTTCCATGCAGAAACTGCACAGTCGGGCCCTAGGGCCTCATTCTCGTAGAAGTCATTGTTCGCTCAAATTGCGTATATGAACCTCTTAGTGACTACATGAAAGGGTGACATGTTGAAATCGGTTCCAAGAGTTGAGGAGAAAGACAAACGAATGAACTAATGGAAAAGATGAGGACCACATGAAAACATTGTCAAATAGATCATCATCTTGAGTGTAAGTATGGTAAGTAATGATCATCTTTCAATGTACACCTCTTAGTTTATTTTACAAGACTGATTTTCATTTTCATATCAACTTCTCCTTATTAACATGCATGTGCGCAAACACAAAAAGTCATTTTATGTGTTTCTCCTACAAGTATTGCTTCCTTCTTACTTGTTTGACCAACTGTGGTCTTCGGCGTGCTGATTGCTATGTCACGCTTGCTACCTCATTCTGGTGATGTTGAACATTGTGTTTGAGTTGTGCTCGCTATGTAAACATCTATCACACTCACACATGATGGTGTAAGCACTATCACACATGTGTATGTTTTCTTGATGTTTTGAGGTGTCTCATCCTTGATTCATGTTGAGAGTGTTAAAGTAAGATTCTTTATGTAAAATTTCACCCGCTCACACACTTAGTCATTTTTATTAAAACTTTGTTCATTGGACCACCCCGTAATAGCCAGACCGCCACTGAGTTACATTGCGTAGTCTCATTCCTCAATTATCATGTACTCCTTCCTAGAATTGCATAGAGCTTCAGAGTGCCTCCTAGACAGTCTACACTGTGCAATCTTGGAATCAACCCAACTGACTGCCACCCAGAACAATGTAAAATTCTATTAGAAATCCATCTCAATCTTTGTTGCCCATAAACAAATCTATCAAACTTCTAGTTGGTCAACAAGAAAATTTGACTGGGCAATGTCCCTAGGCCTCATTCCTCAAAAAAATTGCCTAGATGTTGCCAAGAATGCCAGCCTCTGGTGACTAAACAAATTGCTCATGCTTGTTAGACAAACACCCACTGCTTGTCACTACACTGTCCTCAAAATTTGTGTAGTTTCGTCAGCCAGTCACTGTGTCAACTGACCTGTTGTTCCTGCTGAAAATTGTGTAGTTTTCATGGGTTGTCTCCTAGCTTTCTAGGATCCTACTCAGTATAGAAACTGCGTAGGGATGTCCTACCGGCCAACCTCCTAGTTTTACGCAGTTTCAGCTAGCAAGCTCCTATAGCCTGCTACAAGCCTCCCTGAAGAATCTTCGCAATTTTCACTGCTGGTGTCCCCCTACTTCCTTCATTGTCTCCATGGCAAAATTGTGGAGATCTACCCTCTAGCCAAGCTTGATCCCATAGACAGTCATTGCTGATCTGCACTGCCCATCTAAGTCTCCCAGTAACCTATGCTAAATTTTCATTGATAATTCTTGGAGCCTGCATCGCGTTCTGGAATGTGCTCTAAGCAGTTTCAAAGCTGTGTACTCTCTCCTGGTCACCTACATCTGAAAGAAAAAGATAATGCATCATGGTAGACTAGGAGATTTCTGGATTTGATGTTGTCTCATCATGAGTGATTGCACATACATATACATGGATGAGACATGGTGTGACGACGAACTGGATGAACAAGTAGTGCATACTAGGAGTCTTATTCCTGAATGGAAAAACACATGGAACATGCCAAGTAGAAGCAAAGGAGAGACATTCACGTGAAACATCAAGCAAACATGAAGATCATCGAACACTCCGCAAACCTTGCCATGCAAAGGTGAAGCTATGATACACAAAGAGAACATTCATCAGAGAGCAACACTGTATCTCGACATGGTCACCACCATAAGTATGAACATACTAGCACTATCGTGTCGAGTCATGAAATGAGTCATCTTAGCCACATCACTATTGTGTGCCATACTATTGTAATCAATATAATGTAATGTGAAATTCCAAGAGTCCCATATTTAAAGTTTAAAAGTCATGTAAAGTTAAAGAGTCATGTAAGTCAAATGGTCTTGATAGAAGTCAAAGAGTCACAAGGGCCAGTTTCACACTTGGCTATATGTACTCGTCATTTGTACATGCAAAGGACATTTTAACCTTCACTCCTCCCACATAGCCTTGAGAGTCTGTAATCATTTCTTTGAGGAGCTACCAGTGGCTCCAATGCCCCACTATCGAGGTTAGTGATGTAATGGTGTATGGATGTGTCATTGAACTTTCGCTTAATTCGGAAGCCTGTTAATAGGCCAATAGGTTTTCACAGATGTACTGTATTCATTTGTAAGACTATTCTTTGGACGCTTGTAATCTATGTTTCCTTAACCTGTATTAAGGCAGTTGAACAATTTTGGTTGTTTACTACATACGCTATTGGAAATGTGTTGTATCAGTTTTTAAGGTTGTCTCACCCGTGTGGGCTATCCTGCTGGACACTCAACAAATTCATTCTTCTAAGCTTGTTATAACGCCTGTCACACTCAAGTGGACTATTTTGATGGGTGTTTTCCATGCAATCTATTCACCTTGTGTTTGTGACTGTCATATCTGTGTGGACTACCCTTCAGAAATCTTTACATGTCCTGTTGTGTTCCTTGTTTCTAGCAGAGTTGGGACTATTCCCTTTCAACCTCAGACTCACTTCCACCGTCTCCCTCTATAGTGAAATAACTTTGACACAAGCATAACTAAGCACTCACCAGGCACGTGAACATCATTATTCAAAGACAAAGAAAACCACTCTCATGTGCTAATAAGCAAGAGCTAATGCATACCTTTAAGACAATGGAAACCAGGCCATAGAATCGAATGAGACTCCTACACCAAATGGTGTGAGGTAAAGTTGGGACGTCAAACCGTGGAGATCCCATGAATGTTGGTGGGTCCAACACTGTCAACATTTCTAGCACTAGAAGGAGGGCCAGATGACACACTGAATCCTCATAATATATTTTGAATCTTCCCAAATCTATCATGGAGTTCGTTATAGTTCACCCTCCAAAATGTATGTAAAATGGACGTATATTTTATATCGAGAGGGATTTACGGGATGACTCGTGAGAGATCATGTATGATGGTGAAGGAAAAGTGGCCTAACTTGAGCAATTATATGACTTCCATTCGCTCATGGAGAACATGCAAGGTTTTAATGAAACAAAGGTTTGTTCATTGCTCACACGCACACTTCATGACTACCCATTGCAATGGTGTAGCATACTCCCTCATAACTCTATGCACTCATTCAAGCATTTCAATGATCTAATAGAATATGTTTTTCACAATTATGATCCTGAAGCACTTTATAAAAAAATGTTCCAACAACGGAAGGCCCCACAAGAATTTCAACAGGAATTTTGGCGACGCTTTCGTCTACTCATGTTTGAAGCTTTCAAAATTTAGATGAAATTCCAATATCACATGGATGAATTTGAATATTGCCTTTAGAAATCAATCTATCACAATGAAAATAAAAATTTCAAACCTCACTCATCATACTTTAGTGATGGAGTTGTGCAATCACACGCGGACATGGTTGCTTTCACAAGTTACCATCTGCCTTCCCATTATCAAACAACTCCACCCCCACAAAGTGATGTGGGAGAGTTTCACACACCTCTGCTCAACTGTCATATCCTCGTACCCCCCATGCTCTTGACGTCTGCGTAGATTTGGGTTGCAATCCTACTGGTTGTCATGTGGATTTGTTCCATCAACCTCTGTCCCCACTTTCCATTGATCCTTTGGACTGTACTGTCTTGTGTTCTTGTATTGCAGACTCAACACGTGTTGTGAATGGGGATCAGGCTATCAATGGAGTTAATGTTGTGAAACCAACCTATGCTATCATTCATGATGAGTGTGTGCAAGAACCTGAACATGAACCCGCAGTTAATGGTGACCTCCTTTTTTCCGTAGCTCCTCTACTCTTTCCTGACATCGCACGTGATTCTGTTATCTCTAATTTCCCTTGTGTAAATTCATCCATGAATGAACCTACTTCTGATTATTGGTAGGACACACCTGATGTGAGGATATCGTTTAATAGAAGAGAGCATAAATATTTCATTGCGAATCCACTTGAGTTTCATCTACTTTTTCCAGAAATAATGAGGGTGAACATCTTTGCTTCTCATCTACCCCTCTGCACGATTCATCACATCATGAGGATGCTGACAAACATCCTAAATTTTATAATCGTGGTTGTCGTGATCTCTATACTTCTTCATTTAATCACGATGTTGTTTCACTTGCAGTTAATCTATATAAGAAACTAGTCTCTGGTGATATATCTATTGATGGAGTGGAAACCTTGTAGGTTGTCAAGGCACTTTAGCCTGGGCTGATGGTTATGTTAGGACCTCGCTATCCTAAGGTTATTTCCACTTCCCATCAAAAAATGTGTGAAACACCCAAGGCTCCTCGTCAGTCATCTATCTACACTAAGGATCAATTCAACACATGGTTTTCACTTCCTCCATCGGAATCACATGATCCCATCACTTACGCATGGGAGAAATCATTCACGGCAAGCACACTTTCAAGGTGTAAGTTATCTATTTTTATCATGTTTTCTTTTGTATCACAGTCAAGAAAGTTCATATGTTTATCATCTATATGCAGTGTGTAACAACACCGTGGTAAGTCCACAGAGTGTTTGTCTTGTGCTTTGACTCTTTTCTTTTTTGTGGACGTGTTTAAACTCAGAGTGTGTTGGTCTATATTGTAATGTCTTTCATGTTTGCTGGTTCATTGGAATGTGATTTTCAGAAACCATTCCCTCACCAACCTGGGAAAGGCAATGCACGGTGGCTGCATTAGAAATATCACATCACTTGAGTAGGCCCATGCACTATTTAGCAGAGGACTAGGAATAGTCTTTCCTTCTTGATTTTCTTTTCTTTCTAGTTTGCATGTTTTTTCCTTGTTTACTTAGTTTGGTTTTCTTGCTTTCTTACTTTTATTAATTGTTTTTCTCTCGCTTTACTTCTGATTTTTTGTTTTTCTTTTCTTTTCTTGCTTGTACCTATAGGATAGCCTGTCATGAAACTGTGTTTAGCTCTCGATACAAGCTGGGAAAATCTAAGAGGACTTGTAGAGATATCAACATCTGGTTATCTATTGTCCTCTCTCTTCATGAAGAACTTGTTGTCTTCAGTGGATGATGCCTTTATGGAAAATATATTATGTTCAGAGTGAGTCTTAGTGAAAACATAGTGCTTCTACTCTCACTATTACCACCTACTCTAATAAGTTCTTTTGGATTTACCCTTGTCATCTTAGACAAGTAGAGTAAGGTGAGGGGGAAAACCTTAATAAGTGTGCCAGAGGTATACATAACATAATTTTGTAAATGGAAAACCTCTTCTTCTCTCAATAAGTAAATATTGCTCTTCCACCTTTGAAATAAATAAGTTCCTATGCACAGTTCTTTGAAAAATGAAAGAAAATCAATAAGGCGAAAGAAGAGAAAGGCTTCCTATGTAGAGAGGTCATGTAGGTAACTCTACCAGTGTAATAACTAGGCTCATTAGCAGCAGAGTGATGCTTGTGTTCCTACATGACTCCGTCAGGTTAGTGCCCATTCCTGCTTGCAGCGGAGAAACACTAGAGATGAAAGTTAAACTCTGATAGTTATATTACTTGTGCATCAATATACCCCTCATCCCCAATTGAAAAAACTGAGTTGACTTGGCTTGGAATGTGTGCTGACCAATTAAGAGGATGGCAGCTGCTACGTCTTTCAATTAAGATAGTGTGGAAACCATTATGATTAAAGAATTCAACCATACTTCTAAATGGGTTATATGGGCTTTTCATGAAAGAAGGTCCATTTAGAGAGCTGGAGTTCTACCAATGTGATTCCATGTGTTTTCGTGGCTACAACCACCCTCCAAAATTTTGGCTCGCATGCAAATTTCAGAGCCTACCTTGGATCCTGCAATCAATTATCCTTGATCACTTATTGGTAAGTTGATGATTTCAAGCTCCCCTCCTTAATCCTAAGATTTTTTTTGCATTCTCATCTTTATGCAACATGTGTCTTTTTCGGGCATCTGGGTTGTTGTTTGTCATGAAAATGGGAATATTGTTTTGCTTGAAGGAAATTGTGTGTGTATGAGTGGTCATCATCAAATAAACATGATTCACTCTCACTTCACCCACTCTTCTCATGAAGGGAGTTGCATCAAGAAAAGTATGTCTTATACATTCTGGATAGTCTATGTTGTGTTACTAAGTGTCCGTGTGAGATCATCGTCAAGTCCTATCAGTGTTTACATATGTTTCACTCATCTCACACTCAGCAACTTTCTCGAGAAACCTAGCGTGATGCAGCTTCGTAGAACTATGTGCTTTGCTTTTGCAACCATCAAATTTCCTCCTATTCTTGTTGAAACTCCAAAGCCTATAGAAACACCAACCTCCACTATCTAATGAAACCCCTTAGCCCTCATAAACTCCATCTAGCACTACTCTCCAAAAATGCACAGAGAAGTCTAGTTGAACTGCACTCAGAAATTGCGCAGAGGTGTCCTCCAAGGACCACCATTCCACAACAGTGTTATTTTCCTCGAAACTACACAATGTTGTCCAAGCTTCCCTATTTTGTCTTGCATGTAGAAACTATGCAAACAAGCCTTCGAAGGCCTCATTTTGGAAGCAGTCACTGTCCATTAAAATTGTGCAAATCTACCTCTCACTGACTACAGGAAAGGCTGACATGCTAAAATCCCTTCCAAGGAGTTGAGGAGAAAGACCAAAGAAAAAAGTAATGCAAAAGATTAGGACCACATGCAAACTCCATCAAATGCATCATCTTCTTGAGGTTAAGTATGGTAAGTAAAGAACACCTTTCAAAGTACACCTCTTAGTTGAGTTTGCAGGAATTCTTGTCATTGTCAAATGATCATGTTCTTTGTAACATGCATGTGCGAAAACATGAAAATTCATTTTATGTGTGTCTTCTACATGTCTTGCTTTCGTTTCAATTGTGTGACCAACTGTCGTCTCTGACATGTTGATTGCTATGTCATGCTTGCGACCTCGTTTTAGTGATGTTGAAGGTTGTGTTTGACTTTTTCTCGCTATTTAAACATATATCACACACACACATGATGTTGTAAGAACTGTCACACAAGTTTCGTCATGGTCATCTGAATGTCTATCTCAAGTGTCGTGCTTGTAGCTCGCACCCGTCATTTAGTCACACTAAGTGCATGTTGTCTTGATAGCTTGAGGTGTCTTAATGTCGAGTCATGTTGAGTGTGTGTTCACAATGTCATGCATGAAGAAGTACATTCACTCACACACTTAGTTATTTTGTTGAAGCTCTATCGACTGGACCACTCCACAATAGCCAGACCTTCGCTAAGATATATTGCATAGTATCAACCCTCAATGATGATGTACTACTACCCTAAATTACATAGAGCTTGAGGCTGCCTCCAAGGTAGTCTACACTGCACAATCTTGGATTCGACCCGATTGATTTTCACCAAGAACAGCATAGAAGTCTCTGAATAAGTCATGATTCTTAATCTATGCTACCCACAAGCAAATCTATCAATCCTCCCATTGGTGACCCCGAGAGTTTGGCTAGATAGTGACCCGGGGGCCTCACTCCTCGAAAAAATTGCATAGAAGTTTCCAACCATGCCCACCTCTGGTGACTAAAGAAACTATGCAAACATTTTAGATAGACACCCATTGCCTGTCACTACACTATCCTTGAAATTCTTGTAGTTCAGGCAGTCAATCACCCTATCAATCAGCCTGCCACTTGTCCTAAAAACTGCTCAGCTTTCATGGGTTGTCTCCTAGCTGCTCAGCATCTTGCTTAGCCTAGAAACTACACAGGGATGTCTTGTACGCCAACTTCCTAGCTTTGTACAAGTTTATCCAACAAGCTCCCACAACCCATTGATATCCTCCCCGAAGAATTTGAGTAGCTTTCACTACTAGTGTCCCACCGCTACCTACACTGTCTCCCTCGAAAAATTGTGTAGATCTGGGCCCCAGCCGAGCGACATCCCACAGAGATTCACTACCAATCTAGACTGCCCATCTTAGTCTCCTAGTGACATATGCACAATTTTCATTGACAGTGCTCGAAACTCGCATCTCGTCCTAAAATGTGCTCTGTGCAGTTTAGAGCCTTGTCCTCTCTCACGGTCACATGCATCTAAAAGAAAAAGATAATGAATCATGGTAGACTAGGAAATTTATGGATTTGGTGTTGTCTCATCATGAGTGATTGCAGATATAGGCACACAGATGAGACATGGCGCGACAATGAACTAGATGAACAAGCAGCACATACTAGCAGACTTGTTTGCGAATGGAAAAACACATGGAGCATGCCAAGTACAAGTGAAGGAGAGTCATGCACGTGTAACATCAAGCGAATATGAAGACCATCGAAGAGTTCGCACACCTTTCCATGCAGAGGTAAAGTTATGATACACCAAGACCACACTCATCACAGAGCAGCACCGCAGTGAGACATGGTCACCAACATGAGCATGAACATACCAACGCTATCATGTCGAGTCATGTCGTGAGTCGTCTTATCCACATCACTATTGTGGGTCATGTTGTTGTAATCAATATAATGTAATGTGGAATTCCAAGAGACCCACATGTAAAGTTGAAGAGTCATGTAAGTCAAACAGTCATGAGGGAACTCAAATAGTCACAATGGCCAGTTTCACCCTTGGCTATATATACCCATCATTTGTACATGCAAAGGACTTTTCCACCTTGGCTCCTCCCACATAGCCTTGGGAGTCTGTAATCTTTTCTTTGAGTAGCGGGCAATGGTTCCAACAACCTGCTACATGGCTTTGTGATGTAATGGTGTACGTATGTGTCTTGGAACTTTCACTTAATTCAGAAGACTATTAATAGGCCAACAAGTTTTCACACATGTATTGTATTCGTTTGTAAGACTATTCTTTGGACGCTTGTAACATATGTTGCTTTACCCTGTATTAAAAGAGTTGAACTATTTTAGCTGTTTTAGTACATATGCTATTGGAAATGTGGTCTATCAGTTGCTAACATTGTCTCTTCCATGTGGTCTGTCCCGCCAGACACTCGACAAATTCATTCTTATAAAGTTGTTATAACACTCATCAAAACTCGTGTGGACTATTCTGCTTAGTGTTGTATGTGTTATCTATTCACCTTATGTTTGTGACTACCGCATCCATGTGGACTACTCTATCGGAAGTTCTGTATTTCCTCTTGTGTTGTGTGTGTCTAGCAGAGTTGAACCAATTCCCTTTCAGGCTGAGACTCACTTCCATCGTCTACCTCTATAGTGAAAAAACTTTGACACAACTCGCACTAAGCACTCACCAGGCATGTGAACCCCGTTGTTCCAAGACAAAGCAAACCACTTTCACGTGCTAACAAGAAAGAGCTATTAAAGGCATATCTTCAATACAATGGCAGTCGGGCCATCATATCAGATGGGGCTCTTACACCAAATGGTGTGAGGTCTTGTTGGGACTTCATAGCGGTGATCTCGTGAATGTTGGTAGGTCCAACACCGTCAACAAATTAGTAGAGGTGTAACAACACCATTTCCAAAGAACATTTTGTTTAGGCCCTTCCACCATCCCAACATCTATTTTCCCAACACATTTCCATCATTAGAACCCTCCTATTATTTCATCTACTATCACAGTAGCTTGTAATGCATATACTATACCTACATCTATGATGTTTGTATCTCTAGTCGCAAGAACTACATCCTCCCCAAAACCCATCATTGAGCCCACCTTCTAGAGACTATTTAATTCATGAAAGCGAAACAATGATTCAAATAAATACATATCATTTTTTCTAACTTTATCTACAAAGTA
The DNA here is from genome assembly GCA_000404065.3 of Pinus taeda. Lineage (NCBI taxonomy): Eukaryota > Viridiplantae > Streptophyta > Pinopsida > Pinales > Pinaceae > Pinus > Pinus taeda. Next base: position 114,035 of record APFE030525130.1, read on the forward strand.
AATTATTTTTACCACGATGTTCAACCCTTGGCTATTTTATATATATCTATATTGTAGCTATGCGAATATATTATTTTTTTAAATTGGAATTTTATTAATAAAGTATTACACCTATACCTTAATCTTGTTTTCTAGTGGCTTTCCATTTAGGAAAGCATACCATAAGAGAACAAGGGAATACCAATCCAAAAATGAACTAATAGTCACAATGATGTTACTGAAAAGTGAGAAATATATAGAGTACGACAATACTATCAATTTAACCATAAAACAACCTTAGTATACTAGCTTCCAAGGAGTTATGAGTCCAAAGAAACTAAGCAAACTAGAGAAAGAAAGTGGACGAGGGCATTCCAAGTTTGGGACCACGTGGAAATGTCCACCTCAATGGGGCTATAATTGCCTTAGTTAGTACCACTAGAACATAGAGTAGGAACCACAACCAATTCAATCGACTTGAGATGCACCCCATATCCTTCTAGTTTAAAACCACCTAATCGAACATCAACATAACATATTCCTTCGCTTCATTTAGTTCCTTGATACTCTTCCTAAGAGAATTTTCTTCTCTAATAGGTATTGCTTCTCCTTACGACGAGTGCTTCGTGTCTCAAGAATCTAATTTCATATATCCTTCAACAACTCTAAATTCAAAACACATTTTCATTGCACTATGAAATTTGCTTCAAGTTTCCTTGGTTCTTCCGATTGACACTGTACCTACTTTTTAATCGACGAGCTCACGTCTTGATCATTTTTCTTAACTTGAGAGACACCAAACCCTCCCTAACTTTTGCTTCCGTTATAGCTTGTTGGCTAACCATGGGTAAGAGAAAAGGATCCGAGATTGAGTACCCTTACAACAAGAGAGAGTCGAAGCCCCGCAGTCAAAGGACCCAGCCTTTCTGGGCACACTCGGTCCGCTAGCAAATGATAAATAGTAGAAAATTCAAAAAGGGAAACAATAGCTCAGATTACGATCCAATAGTTAGAGTTAACAGCAAATTCGAAAAGAGAAATAATAGCTGAGATTACGGTCCAATGGTTAGATTTAAGGACATGATCATTCTTGAAGTGGTGAGCGTAGGTTCAAAGTTGCGGCCATCAAACTCTCTTTGTATATGAGTATCAAGCTCAACTCCAAAAATAAACTTGCCTCAGATCTGCCATGAAATTTTATGATTTCCCTCACGTTACAACATAACTACGAGCAACTTGACACATCTAGCGCACTCATTGAGTGAGGTAACAATGCCCTTGAAGCGTCCCTTTTTACTACATCCAAAAGGACATGAAAATAATGTTAATTACATTGACATTAATATTATGTTACTTACACTGATATAATGCGTATTTTGGATCTGGATATTATCCTCGTCACATATCAATACTTTATAAAAACAAAAATAATTTGGAGAGTTTAATAAAGCTCATAAATATTTGATTTAAGAAACTGTGAAAATTATGTAAACATTTTTTTAAGATTTCATATTCTTCCATATTTACTATATTATTTTCAAATCAATGTACTTATCTTAAAATTTAGATAACGAATGCTGGGCACAAAGTTCATCTACAATTTATATTTTCACATTATCATTTCATGCAATTAACTTTAACAATTATAATATATTTTAACATGTCGAAACTGAACAATGTTTATATAAATAATGTTTTAACTTTAACAATTATAATATATTTTAACATGTCGAAACTGAACAATCTTTATATAAATAATGTTTTATTAGTCCCTGGCAATGGCTAGGGACTATAGTAGAAATGAGGCTTTTGTGATCCATGTCAAATTTATGAGAGATTCTTCAGCGTAAATCAATAACATTTCATTTGTCGAACCAACTAGTGTGGTTCATTGTCATGACAAAGTTGAAGAAACAGATCCAGCTTGGCATGTTAAATAGTCGAACAGAGTCTCGAACAGATAAATTTTACTAACAACTAATTTTTGACTTTGGGACCAATGTCAAATTTTTATTTATTAATATAATATTATTTTTATTATTCTTATTATTATTTATTATTTTATAATAGAAATTAGTTAAATTAGGTGAAAAATATATAAATAAATAAAATAATTTTAGTTGGTTAGTTTAAAAAGGTAATTAAATTTAAATTATTTATTAATTATTATTAATATCATAAATATATGTATGTTTTAATATTAAGCTATTAGGATAAAAATAAAATAATAAAAATAAAATAAAAACAAAAACAAAAATAAAATATTGGACCGGCAAAAAAAAATTAAAATAATAAAAAAAAAAAAATAAAAATAAAATATTTTAATATATATATATAAAACATAAAATAAAAATAAATAACAAAATAAATAAATCAATGAATAACAACAAAATTATAATATATATAATTATATATATATAATATATAACTGAAAAACAAATCAATCAATCAATCAAAAAAAAAAAACCACTATACCTTTTAACGGGAGGAGAGGGCAGCGATCCAAGAACTGCTTATCTTCCATCTGTCTTCTCTATTGAGATTGTTCGGTCTCTTCTCAATCTCAAGCGCTTCCCTAAATTTCCGGTGATGGAAATGCAAAACCCTAGCAATAACACTCGCCTCCTCTATGCAAACATGATGCTTGGTACTCTCAGCATGCTTAGCTAAAGAGGAAGACTTGGTCCTCCTATGCTTATGGTTAGCAACATGCTCACTAATCCTTTGATTAATGGAGCGACTAGTCTCTCCAATATAGGGGGTCCCACAGGAACAAGGAATCATATAAACTCCTTTCATGTCCTTAGGGTTGATAGGATCCTTTACCGACCTGAGGGATTTACGAATGATGTTAAAAATTCATCAGCTAAAAGAAAACCGAAAGAGTGGGTCCCAGGTGTCCATCTTCCGTATGTCGAGGGGACCATTGATAAGATTGCCACGATTCTTAAGAGGCATAATGTCCCCTCGACCTTTAGACCCCTCAACACCATTCGTAAATCCCTCAGGTCAGTAAAGGATCCTATCGACCCTAAGGACATGAAAGGGGTTTATATGATTCCTTGTTCCTGTGGGACCCCCTATCTTGGAGAGACTGGTCGCTCTATTAATCAAAGGATTAGTCAACATGCTACTGACCTTAAGCATAGGAAGACCAAGTCTTCCGCTTTAGCTGAGCATGCTGAGAGTACCAAGCATCATGTTTGCATAGAGGAGGGGAGTGTTATTGCTAGGGTTCCACATTTCCATCACCGGAAATTTAGGGAAGCCCTTGAGATTGAGAATAGACCGAACAATCTCAATAGAGAAGACAGATGGAAGATAAGCAGTTGCTGGATCCCTGCTCTCTCCTCCTGTTAAAAGGTATAGTGGTTTTTTTTTTTTGATTGATTTTTTTTTTCAATTATTTATTTATTTTATTTTTTTTCTCGTAGAAAAAATTCGTAATTTTATTCATATTGATAAAATTACATTTTGTAGATGCATGAGGCATATTCAGATGGATGTTCCTGTAATAACAGGCAGCAAATAGAAAAGAACACAAAATAGCAAATGACTATTCCTGTAATGTCAGGAAGCTACAACAATAAAAAAAAAGGAATAAAATCTTCCAGCAAGACTAAACTTTTATACCCTTCTTCTTCTCCACCCGTCGCCAACCACCCGTGTCGGGAGTGGGTGTAATAATAGCTAGTTGATTTTCCATTGGGATAAGTTGAAGTTCTTTATCAGATTCTGAGCCCTCTGATCCATGGGTTCGTTTGATGCCGCTTATTTCCATTTTTGGCTCTTGTTGTAGATCTGAAATGTGTGGTCCCAAGTAAGTAGTTGGGACATTATCTTCCTGAGTATATTTCTATCTCATTTGAGTATTCGGTTCTGTCTGGTTCTCTGTAGGCTCCACGTTTATGTCTTCTTCTACCAATGGGTCATTGTGTTCCCAACCTTTGGGCTTTTTCTGTTGTTTCTTGGTTCTCCTGGGGTCCTTTCGAGAAAATGGGCAATCATATTGTAGGTGCCCTGTTTGCATGCATCCCCTGCACCAGAACGTTGTGTTCTCATAGTCAAGCTGTTGTATCCATTGGGTTTTATTGAAGTTCAGCGTGATGTGGTCAGGTAGCCCCTGACTCAGGTCCACTTCTACACATATTCTGGCAAATGTAAATATTCCCCTTATAGCTCTGTCTTCATCCATTTTCAGGAATTTCCCCAGGGAATTCCTAATGGCAGCTAATACTTTGTGATGCCAAAAGTGTAGAGGGAGACCATGAAGCCTTACCCATACAGGCATCGTTGAGACTTTCATTGTATTGGCGTCGAAATCAGAAAACCAGGGTGTGAGGAAGAGGCCAGCAGTGCCCCAGAACCAAGGCCCCTGATTGATAATGCTCTCTCGTTCTTGTTGTGTGTTAAATCTAACTATGAAGTACCCTTTGTGGCATAGGTAAATTTCACAGCTTGATGTCCATGTTGTAAAGATCCATTGGTGCAGGGCATCTGATTTTGGCCAGAAACCATTAAATCTACAAATAACTGCATTTTTAGATAAATCGATGTGTAGACTAGTTACCTCTAGCATAGATACTAGTAGCATTGGTGATTCTGGCTTTTGTTCAACAATGTAAGGTCTTGGTAACTCTGATGGTGGTGCTGCTTTATTTTTCATTTTTTCCTTCCCTTTTACTGCATCCCGAAAGGAACCTGTATTTTTAGAGCTGGTTCCATTGCTTCTGCCACACAGTCAGAGATTTAAAATAATGGTTGAATCTTTGGCGATGCCATAGTGCTGGAGAGTTTGGTTGTCCTACATACTAAATCCTAAAAATATAAGGTTTTGATATTGTGCTGGGATTCCAAGGTGACCCTCGATTTCCTTTTTTAAGGCATGGATGCTCGTTCCCTTACTGAGCTGCATGCAAAAATGTTTTCCCTCAATCGATTTGATGAAAATCTGAATCAGATCTATGCCCATACGGAGTAGTTTGGTCTTGTGGAGACCTCGCTTTGTTGGATCTGTCTGTCTGGGAGGTAGTGGCACAATATTCTGTTCAGCCCTCATCCACGCAGTCGTTCCCAGCCAGTTCCTTTCCCCCTTGTCTTTGAGCACGATTTTGAGATCTGAATCAGGGTGGGTTTGCAGATCTAGGCGGTGACGGGCTGCATCGTCCACACCATGTCCAGCTATAACGAGCACACCTGTGGCCAGTGTCGATTTCCTGAGGGGGCGACCTGCTAATCCACCCTTATCGCTGATCTACAGTCTAATGGCAGTGCTTAGAAGTCCAGAAACCCTAGCCGTCTCCTCCTGAATGGAATTTCTACTGACATCCACTTGCATCAGTGCTTTAATGGAAGCATCGAGGGCCAATCAATCTGCCTTCCCAGCCAAGAGCTTTACCTCCTGTACAATGTGTACACCCCAGCCGACATCAAGGTGCAGCACATAAGGATGCTTGATCGCCTTATCCGTCTGGTCCCTCGGACAAGCCCCTGCCTCATAGTCCTCGTTGAACCTCTTCACGGCCCTGCGCCTCAGCTCGCTAGGGCAAATCGTTCCAAGCTGCATTGACCTGAGCACGACAGTGAAGAGGCAATTCCCATCTACCTCCACATCTCCCCCATGGAAAAGCCAGTATAGCGTCGAGACAGACGATTTGGAGGGGTGCTGCCAGTAAACTCCCTGGCAGCTCAACCTTCCTAGGGTTCTCCTTTGTTCCTCCCAGAGCCCTGCCGCGGTCTCCCCTTGTATCGCCTCATTTTCCCCTTTTTGTTCCTTCTGCAACTCTACGAGCAATTCTGTCTCGAATTCTTTGGGATCTTCATTCCATGGGGAGGTAGGCTCGAATCCTTCCAAGACAGATCCCTCGAATAGCTTTCCCATTGATCTTAGGTCCTGTGATTTCGGGCTAGGGTTTCTCAGCGCCAAGCTTCTAATCCCTATTGCATTTCTCTTTATTTATT
>APFE030525152.1:0-22613 GCA_000404065.3 Pinus taeda
CTTTAACGACCTTTACTAAATTATATTTTTAAACTATAAATTATGTTACTTGCACTCAAGAAATAATTTTGAGAGAAAACAATGTGAAAAGAAGTTGAAATGACCGTTTTGGGTGAACACCACCAATCATTTGAGATGAGAAACACAATTCCTAAGTGAATAGGGAAAGTGCCCCAACCAATTTATAAGGAGCATGACCACAGAAACATTAAAAATATTTAATTAAAGAAATATTTAGAAAATATTTTTATTACCAAAAAATAATAATACATGTTATTATATATATAAAAAAATATTATAGATTAATGATTATTGAACAAAAATATTAATTTATTAATGCGTTAATATATAATTATTATAAGGTTTGTTATTATTATTCTATAATTTAATAAAAATTTAAAAGATTTTTTTATTAATAACACATGTTAGTGCCTTCGCTCATTTATGCTTTTATTCTGATATTTTTGTTCAAAAGCTTTGAAGTCACTATTGGACAAACTCTTTTTTATATTAAAATTCCTCAATTTATAGTAAGAACTAAACACCTAGTATTCTGTGTGAGGCTAGAATATTTAAGAGTGTGTGAGCGTGTGACATCTAGTATTCTGGTTGATCCAATTTATGATAATATTTGAGTCACCATATATATGTACGTCTCTGCATTCATGATTTAAAGCAAAATGCATAAGATGACGAAGAGTTATGAGTTCTGCAAAGTTGTTCATTCCTACGCCTAGGCCCATCTTGACTTTGAAATAATGTTGATCTGATAGATATAGAATGAAGCCCCCCACATCTGTCTTGTTGAGCAGCTCCATCGAAAAATGCCCATGGTGAGGAGTGGTCTATGGGTTCGGGGGAAGTTGGTCTGCGAGAACGAGGTGGAATATATTCAGGCAATTTGTGATATGATGCTATGATTTTGGCAATAATGGATTGCCAACGGATCGGGCCATTTTCAAAGGTCAATTTGTTCCTTGCCAGCCATATTGCCCAGTAAATGATGAGAGGAAGACACGAGAGGTTAGTTCATGTATGTGCTCGGTTCCAGGCATCCCATGCTACTGAGATGTTGTCACCTTCCCATGTTCTCGTGAACCTGATTTCATCAGCCACGTCATTCCATATTTGTTTTGTGGTATTGCAGAAAAGGAAAAGATGTTATGTCATTTCGGAATGTTGTTTGCGAAGTATGCACCAAGTGGGACCATACACAGATCTGTGCATAAGTGAGTCCCCTGTAGGTAGCTTATTCCGAAGAATGCACCAGAAAAAAGACTCTGATCCGGGGTGGAGTCTTTAATTGCCAAATGAGTTTCCACCATCTCTAAGTGTTTTCTTGTTGTTTGTTTATAATCAGACATAGGTAACCTTCCTTGGGGGAGTAGTAACCATATTCGGCCTTGCTCCACATGAGCTCATCTGGGCCTTCCTTGATGCAGATGTGGGATTCACTCAATGCGTTTTTGTAATCCACCCAATTGTGGTGCCAGATAGGAGGCAAATTTAGTTGCGCTGCCGATTTCCAAGCTTGTGTAAAAATGGATGAATTCTCATGGTCCGCAATATGTGCGATTAACTTAATGTTTTGTTGATCAAGTAATCGAATAAGCTCATGAGGGAGGTAACATCTCCCCCCTCCACCGGTCCATGGGTCCATCCCAATGCGAGCCCTGGTTCCATCATTGATTCTCCAAGTAGGATGGCTGTGTATGAGGGGGAGTGAGCATAATAGAGCTTTCCAAACCAATGAGATGCTTGTTATATTCCAACCAGGCAGTCGGATCCAATCCATGACTTGTAGGGGTCAGATGTATTTGTGGTATGAGATAGATGTCCAGAGATTATGCTTGGTAAGTAATGTCAATCCCATTTTCGCAACCAGAGCATGTGCAAAGGATGATAGATCTTTAAGACCCCATCCTCCCCAATTTTTAGGCATGGCAATATTATCCCAGCTAATCCATGCAAAAACTCGTTTATCCTGCCCTCCATTCCAAAGGTATCTGCAACATATTTTCTTGAGACGCACTAGAATACCTCTAGGTATCTAGGCTAATGCCATCCAAAATGCAGGTGTAGCCTCCAGGACAGATTTAATAAGCACTAGCCTTCCTGCTTTGGATAAGAAGCGATGGCTCCAGCGAGAAATCCTCTTCTCAAATTTGGAGATCAACCAAGTCCAATGCGCTATCTTGTGTCCCAAAGGTTTGATCCAATAACCCAAATATTTGAAGCCTTGGTCAAGTGGTCGAGGGTTATATGGGAATCAATGCAAGGCAAGATTGGACTCTTGTGTAGAAGTGTATGCCTGAGAAATAGTGGATTTTGAGTGGTTTTCCATCATTCCAGTGGTTCTGTAAAAAGTGACAAGGATCTTTTCAAGAGTGATCGAATCTCGAATACTTCCATCCAAGAAGATGAGGACATCATCCACAAACAAGAGATGAGTGAGGTAACACTGATTAGTAATCTTTAAACCTGACAATCTGTCATTCTATTTTTCATGATAAATGAGTCTGCTCAGGCATTCCATAACAAGCAGAAAGAGGAGAGGTGAGAGTGGGCAACCTTTCCTGAGTCCCCTTTCAACATGGAAAAAAGGAGAGGTAGAGCCATTAATGAGCAGACTATAGGTGGGGGTTGATATGCAAGCCATTATCCAATTGGTAAATGAGAGAGGGAAGCCCAAGTGGATAAGAAGCATTTTAATGTAAAGCCAATTTACTCGATCAAAAGCCTTGGCCAGGTCAATTTTGAGGATGATACCTTTTAGTCTGCGGGCATGAATGGAATGGATGGCTTCTTGAGCAGTGCCAATGGCTTCATGAATCTAGTAGTCTTCAAGGAAAGAAAATTGTTCAGGGAGGATATGTCGAGAAAGGATAGGCATGATACGATTCGCAATGATCTTAGAGATGATCTTATAAAGGCAGTTGTAGAGGGAGATGGGTCGAAAATCATCAAAGGAGGCAGGGGAATCAGATTTTGGGATGAGGGTGATGAAGGTAGAGTTGATAGCATTATACAATCTACCTGATGATCGGCATTCCTCCACAACCTGTAGAAGATCCAAGGCCAATAGATCATAAAAAGCCAAATAGAATTCGATTGTCCACCCGTCAGGTCCTAGGCTTTTATCATTTTTGAACCACTTCAATACCCCCTCAAGTTCCTCTAGAGTGACAGGTGAAATCAATTCATTTGCTTCTTCCTCTCCTACAAATCGAGGGAAGAGTCCAGCCACTTGAATGATATCTGCTAAATTGGCCTCATGGGGAGATCTAAACAGAGTCCGAAAGTGGGAGGTGCCCAGTTTGGAGAGCTTTTGGAAATTGTCAGCTTGCTCTCCATCAAGAAGGGGCATTTTCCAAATCGTGTTTGCAGTCTTCACTCCCTTGGAATTTTTTTTGTAAAATTTGGTGTTTTCGTCTCCTGCCTTTAGCCAAATGGCCCTACTCTTCAATCTCCATGATTCTTCCCTCTCCTTGAGTATCTTCTCTTTCTGCTTCTCAAGCTCAATTAGCTTGGCCTTCTCTGCTTATGAGGTAAAACCAAGATTTTTGTCATCCAACAATAATTCCAACTCAGCTTCAATGGCCGAAATATTCTGCTCATCCTTAGCCTTCTTCTCCTTAGCCCAAGCCATGGTTAATTGTTTTAGCTGAGAAAGGTTGTGGTAGAAACCTTCCGCCGCTGTTTTGTGATTTGTTATAGGGTGGGTGATCCAAAAGTCCTTGAATAAACTTGTATATCCCTCATCTTGGAGCCAGACATGATTGAATTTGAAGGGTGCCTTTGGCTTGGCATTAGGTCCAAGAATCTCCAGGTAAATAGGAGAATGATCTGATTTTCCCCCTGACCCCACCCATTGCATGTATCTGGTCAATCCTTGAAGCAGGGGGATTTTGATCAGGAATCTGTCAAGTCTTCTAGCCAGGGCTGCATCCCCTACTCTCTGGTTCCTCCACATAGGCATAGGCTTGTTCATGGGGATGTTTGCAAGATGGTGCTGGTCCAGAATGTCCTTAAAGAAAGCAGACAAGGGGTCAACTTGGGCATGTGATCCCCAGGATTCCCCATATCCTATGGAGAAATTAAGATCACCCCCTATGATAACCTGATCCATAGATGTTGAGTTTAATCCAAGAAAAAACTGCCAGAATTCCTCTCTCCACTGGCATGGGCCATATACATTGATGATCCTCAAGGTCTCCCCTAGCTTAATCGAGAAGAGATCCATACCTATAAAGCCCACTCCTCCCCAGGTGGCAGATATGTTGATGGTTCGGGGATTGTATCCAATGGCTAAGCCCCCAGCTCTACCTATGGCATCCAGGGCATGGAAGTGCCATCTGGGTCTGATGTTAATTAGGGTTTGCTCAATAGAATCAACATTGCCTAAAGTCTCTTGCAGCATAATGATATCAGTTGGTTCATTCTCAATCAATCTCCGCATGACTAGTTTTTTGGAGGTACTAGCTAGACCTTCGTAATTAAAGGAGAGGCATTTCACGGTGGAACCCCTTTTGGGGTTTGCAGTGCTCTAAGAACCCCTTCCATGGTAGATTGTTTGCTAGATGCAACCTCGGCGCCGACTTTCCGAATGGCCTTTTTAAGGAAAGATTTACGTCCTCGAGAAGATTATGCAGGGGGTCCAGGGTGGGGTTAGACCCAACCCAGATTGTGACTCAGGACCTGGTATGTGCCTAGAGCGAAGGTTGTAGGAGTGAGGCACTACCTAGTGCGAAGTGGTCAAAACCTCGGATGAGCATGGGGTTGGATGGACAATAGGAGAAGAGGGAGCTATGATGGGCGGAGGGATGGAAATCACGCAAGTAATAGCAAGAGCCAGGGGTGCATTAAAATCCAATGATGAAACAATGGAAAGTGATAATGAAGATAAGTGAGAGGATAGGGGTGAGAAAGGAGTAGTACCTGATTTTTGCACCATCTACATAGCAGCAACAACTCTTGCCTGAGTCAGAGGGGGCGAGGGCGGCTTGCAAGTTTCTTCCGCATCCTTTGAGGGTTCACCCAAGTTAAATAGTTTTGGGACCGGGATGCTGATTCGCGTTGCCGACACAGGTGCTTTTTCCTTTTGTGGCAGTGGAGAGGCGAGGGGATCTGCTGGTTTCGTGAGTAGAGGACATTCCTTGAATACGTGCCCCACCTTATGACACCTTCTACAGCGGAATGAAACAACCTTGTAATCCAGAATCTGTATTCTGGTGTAATGCCTCCATTTCAGGGTGATCTTTTCTTCCAGACCCTCCCTCGTGTCCAAATGAACCAGGATTCTTGCCAACACACAGTTTTTCATCTGAACATAGGTTTTATCATATTCCAGATACATCCCAAGGGCATTTCCAATCCTAATAAACACTGCTTCAGACAAGAATTGTAGAGGAAGACTTGGTAATCACACCCAGATAGGTCCTGCTCCAATTTGCTCCCGTTCCGGATCAAATATCAGTGACCAACACTTGAGGAGGACTGGTGCCATCTCTATGTGCCAATATTTTGCAAGAATCAGATTAGTATAATCTGCCTTTGAAAAATGTAGGGTAAACAAACCCCGAGCCAGGCTATGAACCTCTGGGAGTTCCTGAAGAATGCCACCCCAGATCTCTTTTACCCAATTTGTGACCCTGGTTGCTGAGTAAGCCCTTCCTCTCACATGCCCAACAAGTACCCTGTTGGCCTTGTCCACCACCTCGCCCATTGGTATGTCTTCACCAAATATGATGGTAAGGTCCTTTGTTGAAGTCTTCACGCACTTGACCTTTCTCTTCCTTGTTCTTGGTGCCGATGGGTGTTCCGTCAATGGATCTAAGCCCACATCTTTCAGGGGAGTCATAGCTTTTGATTTTATGACTGGAGAGTCGAAACAACCTGAAGGGAGGGTATTAGGGTTTGCAGAAATCGGAGGAGGCGAGCTTGGGGGGGTGATGGGTTATGGGAAGGGAGCGGATCAAATGCAGGAGAGGGAGGTGATATGGCAGTAAGGAGATCGAGTGTGCCAGGGGAGAGCAGGGGGCAATCAAGTCCCGACGTTTCCAGAGAGATCCAAAGCGCAGCAGCGAGGCTGAGGATCCCGGAAGCATGACAATTGGTGAACAACCCGGGTAAGGAGAAGCAGAACTGTCAAAGTTAGGGTTAGGGCTTCGACTGCCAAATATGGTTTGTCCCTTGAACGGATCCTAGGAATAATCAAGGGCCTCCTCTTCGATATCCATCTCTTCCATTAATGGAAATCGCCACCAAAACCGCCAGGAAGATAGTTGATCGTGCGCACAGTAAATGGATCTCGATAGGTCGAAATGGTAGGGTAACAACTATCGCGGGTGCTCGATTTACTGAGATTAATATTTGTTCTTTCTCTGTGCAGGTGCAGGGATGTGCGCACGCCACCTACCTGCCTGCGGCCACGTCAGAGCCCAAAACATCTTCACCTTTTCAAATCCTCTCTTTCAATCAAATTTCTATTAATATATTATATTAGATTAACATTAATAATATTTATTATTATATAATTAATATATTTTATTCAATAATTGTTAGTAATAAAATATATATAAATATATATATAATATATATAAGATATATATTTTTCCTCTAAGATTATATTATTTTATAATAAAATAATAATATTATTATATATTATTATTTCGCTTGCTCTTTATAATTTGGTTACGTCTTTATCTTTTTTGGCATATGAATTTTGCTTCTTATTTTTTTTAAATGAATGTTTATTGGAAATATGGGACATTTCAACTTCTTTTTACACATTGTAACTTAAATTTATAGTACAAAATTGTATTTACAATTATGGAAATATGCATTAAAAAACATAATTTTGATCCAAAAACTTCCATAACAATATGAATTACAACTATGAAAATGCTTGATTTCAGAGTTTTATGGTCCATACTTATTTTGATAATGTCTTTCAGATTAATTACATCATAAGTTATTGGTCTAGGTTTAGAACCATCTAATAATCCTCAAGATAACCGCAAAAAACCGAATCTATCATGAGATGCATCCAATTCTAGAAATAGATTTTAAGAAAATAAAATATTTTAATTAAAAATTAAAATAAGAATAAATTAATATATTCATATATTATATTTAAATATTTTATTATTTATTTTAAATCATAAATTAATATATAATATTATATTATAAAATAAAAAAAATCAAATAAACGGATAATAAAAGAAAAAATAAATGGGAATAGAACAACTAAGCAGACTTTCAGGAAAATTGGAAAAAAATTAATTATTTATAAAAATGAGGAATTATATATTTTATATGATTATTTTACATAATATTAAAATTTTTATGTAGAAATTATTAAACAAGTTATAAAAAAGAAAAGCTAATGATAATAAGTGTATAATATTTACAATAAACTACATTGAAATATACAATAAATAAAAAAAATCAAAATGAATAAATAATAATAAAATAAATTAAATTTTAAAAATAATAATAATAGCTAGAAATAAAAGAAAGACATTACAAGAGAATGGATTAAAAAAAAAGAAAAAAAAGGAAAAAAAAGGGTTTGAAACACTTAAGAAGAGAGAGCACGAATCTAACTCTTACTTAATTTCCAACCATCATCTCCGTTAAGATCGCATGCTTCTCAATCTTGATGACCTCCTTGCTGCATGTTTTTGAATTAAACACCCTACATGTTTCCCTAATGTAGGGAATCCCACAAGAGCAAGGGATTGATTAAACACTTTTCATGTCTTTAGGGTTAACTGGGTCCTTAACGAATCTAAGGGAATTTCTAATGGTATTAAGGGGTTTGAAGGTAACAAAAACATGGTTCTTATTTCATGTCTTTAGGGTTAACTGGGTCCTTAACGAATCTAAGGGAATTTCTAATGATATTAAGGGGTTTGAAGGTAGCAAAAACATGGTTCTTAAAGGATATGAGCAATCTTATCAATGGTCCCATGGATGAACGAATGTTGGACCTTGGAAACTTGTTCTTCACAAGCATTTTTTATTCTCGGTTCATTACTGGCTCGTTGAAAAGCTCAGAGACCTTGCTACTTGTGATATCCATTCCTTTCAAAGACTTCCAAAATATGAGATTTCTCCTTTAAGTGATTTTCATCATAAATCCTTAGAGCACGAGTGGTTAGCGTGTTAAGAACTTTGAATTTTTGCACCAAAAAATGGTGAGAATTAGCATGAAGATATTGTTTCTTGTGTGATTTTTTAGGGAAAACTTGGTGGGATACAGAACCATCTTCCATTACAGAGAGGAAAATATCAAGGAAAGGAAGGCTAACGTCAACCTCAACCTCCATTGTGAATTTGATGGAGTATTGAAAATTAAGATGAGAAAGAAACAAATCTAATTTCTCATGGCAATGGGGTCAGAGGACGCAAGTATCGTCAACAAATTGTTTCCAACACTTAGGGCGGAATTGGGCAAAGGCCAATACTTTGATCTCAAATTCTTCCATGAATAAGTTAGCAACCACATAGAGAGAAGAACCCAACTCCAAAAATTTATTCATAAAATTCACCTTGGAAACTGAGAAAGATAGAGATTAGACAAAAACCAATTAATTTAATAATATCATCACACAATTTTCTCAAAACCTAACTCCTTTATTATAAATTATTTTTTAATATAAAAATAAATTCATGGCTCCCACTACAATCTAATTATACAATATTGAACCATTTCCACTTCAATCTAATTATACCATATTAATTTTTGCATATTTCAATTTCATTAATTCTTATAAATTTCACATTCTCTTGCAATTATTTATTAAAGAGAGCCGCAAAACACCCGATTTCATTAATTTAAAATAATTATCATCAGATTCCCTTACAAAATTTAACATTCTCGCCCCCCAAAACACCGTATCATTTAAACTATCGACAGGCTAAAGGCTATGAAATCCAGCCAAAATAAAACCTTATCCTTAGCACGTTGTCCTATGCAATTTAGATTTAAGTATTTTATATCTCCTAGATATTTGACGTGTTAGAAAAAATGAAATATCCAACATTCAATGCCAGAAATACCGAAAGTCTTTGACAAATAGTCTCTGGTATCGTCATCTTCTCTCTCTTATTTTCTTTCGTCGACTCCTGTCTTCGATTCAGCCTGCGACCGGGAATGCTTCGAGCGATGATTATTGCAGAGCACTGAGCGGTTTACGAATGCCGGTATTGTGAATCCAGGTTGGTTTAATAAATCGGTGTTTCGAGGGTTTCTTCCCAGCTCTGTAATTAGTTCAAGGCCGATTATAATCTGAAATCAATTATTCACAGCGGACTGATCTGGTGCGCTTTTACTGAAATTTATTCAAACATTACAATCTAGGTACGAAGGCGTTGTAATTTGATGTCTCAGTTTTGCTAATTAGAGAGATGAACATTAATTTTTTGGGAATTTGGAATAAGAAGGGGCTTATCTAAATATGAAGGCATGGATTACGGGGTTTCATTGCATTGCATGACACTATATTGTTTCTCAGATTTGAGGCAAATCGGGTAATTGGTGAAGTGGGTTTATGTTTAGTTGTTCTGTGGAGGTGCCGAGTTCAATCCCCACAGAGTTACCACAATACCCAGTTCAGGAAAGAGGCCGTATTCATTAGCCCAATTGAGACTTGATCCAGATCATATTTTTGGCGAGTGAAACGCCCTTTGTTTATTCAGAGAAACTGAAACTTCGTTTGTGTACAATTGGTACAACGAGCGTGTAAACGCTGCCCCTTTTTTCCGCAGCCTGTTATCAAGTGGGGCATGCCCATCAGGACTCGAAATTTGATAAGATCCCCCACTTCTCGCTACACCACAGCTTGACCAACGGATGACCAGATCATGAGATTAGTCGTAAGTTTTGGCATGCGAAGCCCCATTTCCTTTGCCGCTATGTGCGAGGCCTCGTTTTGAGGTATTTTCGTAACAAAGAGGGCTCATATGGGACTCGTGATACTGAAATTTGCTGTCAGGGTGATGATGGTTAGACTGTGTTGTTAAGCAGAGAATAACGCAATTATCGGTTTAGCGTGAGGATCCTTAAGAATGAGGAATCCCTATGGGAATATGCTGGAGTCAGGGCATAAAGTAATTATCCCGCAGAAGTCATTGTTCAGAGTTTATGGGTCTGTAATTTTATTGTGTCCTCTTTTAGGAGTTTGGGAATGTATGCTTCGAAAAATGAAATACTTTTGTAGACCAGAGTGGTTGTAGTTGTGTTATTTCTTCAGGAATTTTTAATCTCTCCGGCGAGAGTTGGCGGTTTATTACATTGCTTGGTGAGGTGCAACTGTTGTAAAGATATCATTTGCAGTTATGCTTTAGAGGCTTTGAAGCAGGTGGGTTCTTAAAAGTATACATCGGGAAGGTGTTGAAAGCCCCTGCCAGTTCATTAACCAAAGTGTTGCTGCAGATATCTTTCGGTCCACCTTATACAGTATCTTATTTTTAATTGAAAGCGAACAACTAGTTGAGGATGGTTATTACCTGGAGAAGGAAGCAATAAAGCGAAACTGATTTCTAAAAGGCAAGGATAGGTGTGTGTTATTCTGCCAGTCAAGAGAGATGGACCACACTGGAACTGTTCAAGCTTCTTTTTCGTCAATTGCTGGAACCAGGAAGGAGAAGAAAAAACAGGTGAAAGACGAACTGGACCGGCTCCGACAAGCGGAAAAGAAAAGGAGGCGTCTTGAAAAGGCATTGGCAACGTCTGCTGCTATCCGTACTGAATTAGAAAAGAAGAAGCAGAAAAAGAAAGAGGAGCAGCAACGGCTCGATGAAGAGGGAGCCGCCATTGCAGAGGCCGTAGCACTTCATGTTCTTGTGGATGAAGATTCCGAGGAGACATCAAAGGTTATTTTAAATGTGGATGAAAAGGCTGGCCTAGAACAATGTCCTTATGTAGGCCTCATGCCTGGGAACTCAACCACTGCTGCTAGAAACATTGAGCTCTGTTTGATAGCGCAGAAAAAGGAACTTTATTGGAATAGCATAAAGTGCTTTGGAGACATAAACTATTCTCAAGATTCTGGTGGTAGGGAGAGAATTTCTGGTTCAAAGGAAGCAGCATGGCAAAAAAATGATTGGAAGGTGCCTCATTGTAGAGCGATTGGTAGAACAATTAGGGATAGCTCTGAAATTTATGGAAGAGAACTTGTCTTCGGTGATGGATGGAGTCAATGGCAAAACGTTTGCATGGTCGATGAGAAAAGAATAACATCTGATCATCGAGCAAGAGCTGCAGAAATGTCTGCAGGATTGGCTGCTGCTCAAGCTGTTGCAGCCCTTCAAATAGCCGAGGAGGCACGAGCTGAGGCCAAGGCTGCCAAACTGGCAGCAGAAGCAGCCATCAACAGAATTCTGGATAAGAAGTATTTGGTAGAGAAATTTGATTTTGTTGACAAGGTATGTGGCTTTTGCTAAACCGACTATCAGTCTGTTAATTAACGCATTTAGTTGTTTGTATGTCAGATTTTCTAGGCAATTTGAAAATTTGAATGTGTCTATGGTTTGCCGAGAGGAAAACCTTAAGAGTGAAATTTTATTGAAATGTTTTCTGATCTAGTATATTTATTGAATAGTCTTGTTTGACTGACTTTAGATATTGACTAAGTTATTTAAAACTCCAGAGCAAACTCTCATAACAAATTCAACTCATATTACCCCTATCAGGTGACCTTTTCACTTCTCTAAATCTTATCTTTTGTTTATTATGGATAGACAGACTCACATTAGTTTTGATGTAGGTGCTCTGCATTGATGCAGTATTACTATTCTCGTCTATCTAAGCAAAATTCTGATTTTGCCTTTGTGCCATTATTTGGTGTCTGTTAACAAAGATATATCTTGATAAACAATAAAACTGTAGAGTATTGAAAAAGCTCGGAGTCTAGAGTTGAAATATTAACTACGCGATTTTTGTTTGTTTGTTTATGACATATGTATCTATTATGTAGCATTGGGTGTTGGTTCATAATTGTAAAGACATTTGTTATTCATGGCTGTTGGAATATATGTAATGACTAATTAGAATTATTTTCCAGAGAATTCATAGCAGAAGACATCTTAATTTTGTATATGTTTCAAACAAAGATCAGGGTTCATCTTTAGGATAATGAGTCGATCGTGGAGCTGCTTGATTAAATCTATTAATAATAACTAAGATGTATTTAGATGCAAGCTCTTTAATCCTAGAATGATGTTGGCTTCAGTGATGTAGTTGGCCTAAATTGGATTGTCCCTTTGTTGATTGATTAAAGGAACCCAACTCTCACTTATGTCAAAGGCCCTGTCCTTATTCAAGTTGCCTAGGTGTTTACTTATTTCCAAAGCCTCCCTAAACTAGCATTTGTAATAATGTTCTTCCCTTTCCGGGATCTGATATTTGAGCCACATATGGTGTTTTTTCAAAGGGAGTAGTTTGCTACAGTTAAGGTATGTATATGTTCATTTCAGATGTTTGCACCATGTTTCTTCATTTGCACATGAAATGAGTGCTTTGTTTCTGCTATACAGGATTTCCCACAAGAGCATGCTACCTTATAGATACCCTTTGTATTGCCGATGATTATTGGTGTCTTTCATGGACCACATTTTTAATTTGATAGTTTCCAGAGCCCTGAAAGAGGTTAAGAGTTCAGACGTTCTTTTTCTTTTGAAGTGCAATCCTATCCATGACCCCCTGAATGTAAGGAAGGTGGGCTCTTTTAGTTGTGGCCCACCCCCCTCTTTCTTTCTATATCTTGTCTGGGTTACTCTTTCTATATCTTGTCTGGGTTATTGTTCTTGTAGCTTATGCTCTTAAAGACCTTGGTTAAAACTTAAGTGATATTTTTCTTTTTAAGATACTCGTCATCATAGACTCTAATTGCTCTCATGGATAGCGTGTTAAGGACCCCAATCTTTTGAGATGGGTGGTGGTGAGAGTCTAAGTGAACACTGAAGGTAACTCCCAATGCGGGGTTTTTCAAAAAAAATGATAGTCAAGAGTTCCGTCATGTTTTCTTGTAGTTACAGCATGAGGAAGGGAATCCTCCTATTCTCTTATACCTCCATGTTGAACTTAATGTGATTAGATTGACAATGAAGAGGCTTGAAGAATTTGTCGAGTTCTTCCTTTTTGTGAGGCCATTTCATGTTCTTGTCATCTACATATTTCTTCCATCTCTTTGGCTTGAGGGGATACAAATCAAGGGCTCTCTTCTCAAATTGCTCCATAAAAAGGTTAGCAACCATGGCTGAGAGAGTTTACCCCATTGCTACAGCACACATTTTTTCTTAAGCCTCTCCATTAAAATTGAAGGTTGTAGAGTGAAAGTAGACATCTGCCAACCTAATTGTCTCTGGATGAATAATTTCCTTGATAACCTGCACCACCTCCTCCAAAAGAATTTTGGTAAATAGAGAGACAATGCAAAAACTAACAAGGATATCTTGCAGTTCCAGCTTCTTGCTTTTTATGGGCTTCACAAAGTTTTGACATGTATGTTTATAATGTTTTTGCATAGAATAATATACTTCTAAATGTTGAAGTTTCTAGCTTCTTGGCACTTTAT
This sequence comes from Pinus taeda, assembly GCA_000404065.3. Taxonomy (NCBI): domain Eukaryota; kingdom Viridiplantae; phylum Streptophyta; class Pinopsida; order Pinales; family Pinaceae; genus Pinus; species Pinus taeda. The sequence continues at coordinate 13,584 of APFE030525152.1, forward strand.
AGTTTGAAAATCCAAGCTTCAACTTTCACATCTTTTGACCCAAAAATTTGAAACCCCAATACTTGAATCTTAAGACATCAACTTTTGCATGTCTGTACTTAAAATTCAGAAATTAGATTTTATATTTTGGATAGCTTACTAGCATACTTCATTCCAACCTTCGACAAAATTGTAGCTTCTTATGGGTTTCTCATAATGAAATCTCCATCCTTGCATGCACAATCTTTCATAATCTAGTGGGCTGTAAATGTTTTAGGTGTAGTTGTCAGAGCAATCTATATGCAACAAGGGAGGCCTGTTGCTCTTAAAAGTAGAGTCTTCAATTGAAAATAGGAGATAGCTCATTCATAAATCAAAATGAAACTTAACCAAAAAAGTAGATTTTTATGTCAAACATTAAACCAAAACTAAAAGAAAATAAAAAAATGAAAAGGAAAACATTAAACCAAAACTAAAAGAAAATAAAAAAATGAAAAGGAAACTAACTAAACGAAAAATAAATAAAAATAAGACCTAACCTAACCTAACACATACACCATACAAATGAAATGAAAAAAAGAAAAAAAGTTGAATGTTGAGTGCTTTGCCTGCAGTTTGAGGTTTGGACGGCAGTGGGTGGAAGAAGACAAGTTCGATGGGACTCATTGAAGGCAGGGAAATGGAGTTGCGAGAAGTGACAACGACAATGGGAGGAGAGACGACAACATAGAGGAGTACGACTGTAGGAGTTGGTGCTGGTAATGAAGACCACGGGAGAAGAGGAGAACACAGGGGTATGACAACAATGGAGGAGAGGAGGATGCAACATGAATGGATAAGATGGACACAGGGGTATGGCAACAACGAAGGAGAGGAGGATGCAACAGGGAAAAACAGGCAGTGTTAGGGAGGAGAGGGAAGCCATGTAGAGGGCTGTAGCAAGGGGTTTGATGGAGAAAAACGTTGGATCTCGAGTAGTGTTTTGTAGGCAGCGAGGAGATGATAGTGCGAAGAGAATGGAGTAGCTTATAAAAAAAATTCGAATTTTTCTAGAGACCCCAAAATGCAGATAACAATTTTTTTTTTGAAATTTTTTGGAGGCTCAATACGGCAGCAGAGAGGAGAAAAATGGTAGCCAAAAACCTAAGAAAATTACCCAAAAAATCTCATTTTAAAATGACATGCTTTTGCTTCAGATTATCTGTTAAACCCTTATGAAAATTCCAGATTTAAAACTTTTTAAACCGTTGGACTGTGAAATTTTTGAATAATGTCCCTGCAAAATTATGTTGATAAACCCCCAGAGATTCAGATCTTTCCCTCCAGGGCCTAGATCTGGACTCTACACAAATTTCCTCAGATCTGTAGCTGCACGACAACAAGAAAACACCCAAACAATATGTACAATGATAAAAATTAAAACCCATAAAAACCCACGTTAGAAAAATAATTACAAAATTTACAAACTGAACAAGAATGATAAATCTATCAGATCTGAGGAGTATGAGTCTAACTCTGCTCCTAGCTTTGATAATCTAAGGTTCTTAATAGTCAGATCTACCAATTTTTCCACAAAAAATCAGATTTTTTAAAATTTTAAAAGGAAGTGCTACCTCGGAACTCTTTGTGTATCACCAAAATAATCTTATGATAAACTCGATGCTAATTTAGTTGGGCTCTTCAGAAAACACAGATCGGGAGTTCGCTGGTCCAACTGAAAACTTCCCCTAACGCTCAAGGATCTAAAATCAAAATTTCCCTACAAAACTCGATCCAACGATTAAAAATAGAACGAGAAAATAATAGTAAAACTCAAGAAAATAGAGATACCTACTATTACGTTCAAAATTTAGATTATTAATCAAACCCCAACAACTGAGCAAGATACCTTTATTCAAATCACTCTTTTGAAGTACCATCAATGGCTTTAGAAAAAATTATGCATGAAAACAACACATCTTACAATATGCCCATGAAGACTAACATCAACAAAACTTAACCCCAAAGTCTTTCTTTATTATCCAGAAAAAGATTACACAAGAGCTTCTTGCCAAGCACACGACTCAAAGGTCAGATAGATCAATTGACAAATGACTTCTTGTTTAAAGATAAATCCTCCAACAGCTAGTTCGAGTGATCTTTGTTAAAGCAATCTCGATTGTTGATGAAGATTAAAATTTCTTCTAATATCATCTGTTGAAATATTTAAATATTTGGGGAAATTCAGAATTTTTCATTATATGCATTTTAATTAACTCAAAAATAAAATTTTGAGTTAATTTCCCCAAAAAATTGACTTTGACTTAACCCCCAAGGATCAAAGGCTTAAAATTTGGCAAAATAATTAATCTACCTTAGTCCCAAGGTCTTTTAAAATTTAATTTTTAAGGACTGACGAATTTTGCCTTTGGAGAATTTAAATTTACCTAGGGCCTAGAATTAATTAAAATTCAGGCTTAGGATTTTAATTAATTTTTTGCTAGAAAATTTAATTAATTAACCTATGAGGGGATAAATTATTTTTTCAACTCTCGAGACACTTTACATCATGATTTTCATATTTTTTACATCATAATTTTGTAATAGGCCCTCACAGATTACCCATTTCTACGACACAAACATAATCCAACAGACCAAGCAATTTGTAATAAAATAACCTAATCAAATAGTTATGATTATTCCCAAATTACTTTTACATAGACTCGATTTAGAACACTAGGATTCGCCTGTGATCTTAGCGAAAAAATCCATTCCAGCTTTGGGGTAAGAGTGGAGGAAAACTCTGCCGACTGTTTGAGAATGGATCGGTGAGACAAAAATTCTCCCAGAATGGAGATCTTCACTAGAAAAGTAGGTTTACCTAGGTCGTTACATACATGACACGGATTTGCTGAGATTATTTACATTATACACATGTAGAAGGGGTTTACATAACATCTTGGACGTTAGGTTGATGATGATTGCTGGACGTTACAGACACACCGATCAAGTGCTATCCCTTTTGCGAAAAAAAAGGGGGTGTATTGCTATGGGTCTTTGACGCGTAGTGGTCAACAAGAGTAATTTTACTAAAGCATTGACATTTGAAGATGTTAATTTTAGGTATGTTCTATGCTTAGAGCAATTGATTTGAATTTTTCCAATTAGCTCAATATCTTTTCTTGATTAACAATCACATCAACATAATAGTAAATTGTAGATAGAACATAAACATAAATCGCAGAAGACAAGCCAAGACAAGAGAAGACAAGATGTGGCGCTAGCTAGGGACAAACCCCAATGTGGGAAACCCTTAATCAATTCTTCTCATATGTTCTTCAATAGTTCAACAAAGAGAGAGAGATAGTACATATACAATAGAAGTCAACACTTTGACTTATTTAAATAAGAGCAGAGATCATCTCTAAGAAGATGATACATGAGGTAGCTGAAAAATCAGTTGAAGACATGTTCTTTCAACGGATTCTCCAAGGTGACTCCATCACTGTGCTGCGGTTATCATTGTGCTGCACCTCATCATCATGTTGCACCTCACTGTGTTGCACCATGCTGCACCCATAATCACTATGTTGCATCTCATCATGCTTCACTAATCATGACTGTACCCACCACTATGCTCAATGTATATTGCAATGTATCATTACTTCAACATGTTGCTTCAATACCTTTTGCTGTTGCACTATTCACATCATGCTCATCATCACCAAGTTGTACCAATGTGCAACACTGTACTGCATCCAAGCAGCCTACAACAGTCACTGCATTTATCATGCTTATTTATGCACCTTACTGCATCATGTTGCACTATCACTAAGTCTTACTGCAGTTTCTGTAAAAATTTATCATTTCCCACCCCGGTTTTCAGTTTCACCTTATTTCTCCCATATAGTGAAATGCCTATTCCCATATCCATACATTCAACACTGGAAAAAATAAATTTTGCTGAAAACACAAATTCTGGAAATTTTACAGAATGCTGGAAAATGCAGAAATAAAAATCAGCAGGTACAAACAGCTATTTAACACATTTGAACATAGTGATTTTTGGTTAATGTGACCCTGGAAAAACCCCCTACAACTCTTGGGGAAAACCAGTTCGAGAGCTCTTTCTTATTTCTGAAAAAAAATGCCTTTTTACAGTGAGAAATATTCAACAAAAATCAGCAAGCAAATTTTACAACTTATCTCGATTTTCGTGCCACACAACCAATTAGAAAACCGCTGTACGACCTGTACGGAATGCTGTACGGACCTCGATTTATGTGCAAGAAATCTGCTGTACGACCCTCGATTTTTGTGCATAAAATTTGCTGTACGGTCCTCGATTTTTGTGCAAGAAATCTGCTGTACGGGCCTGCTCCAAACTGCTGTAAACAACCTTGGAATGTGTGCCAAGCTACTGCTTCTTTCTCCTCCTGCTCAGAAATCTCCCTTGCTCTCTTGCTCTCTCTTTCTCAATCTGCTCATGAAAAAATGAATGACCTTTTCCTCCTTTAATCTAACCCTAAGTGACTTTTGGGTGATCCCTAAATCCAATGGCTGAAATAGATTGAGATCAAGGGCTGAGATTAAATGCTCATTTAAATCTCACTTTTTATTTTTTAACTCACCCCACTTTAATAAAGACCTACTTAGTCATTTATTTCCAAAGTCACTTTTCCTTTCTAATTTTACATTGACTTTATTAAAGTCACTTTAAAATTAGACTTTAGTAACTTTATCACTTGAAGTCACTTTTAAATTAGATTTGACTTAGTAACTTTATCACTTAAAGTCACTTTTAAATTAAATTTGACTTTATAAAAATTATAAAGTCACTTTAGGAGAAAAATTAAATTCTTTTGGACACTTTTCCCTAGGCCAAAGATCAAAGCTTTAGGGAACCACTTGTCCTCCGGTACTAAATTTCAACACTCCCTCTTACTGAGGAAGGTGTTCCTCACCACATCCATCTTGTCTCTGAAGTAGACATGCTTGCCCCGTGGTAAGCCTTTGGTAAGAATATCTGCAACCTGCTCATCAGTGGAAATATACTCAAGCTTCACAGCTCCCTTCTGAACATAGTCTCTGATGAAATGATATTTGATCCCGATATGCTTTGACATGTCATGAAATACTGGATTCTCCGTGAGTTTAATGCAACTTCGATTATCACAGTAAATCACTGAAGGTCTCAACCGCTGACCAAATAAGCCAAACAACATCTTGCAAAGCTAGATGGCCTCACAACTAGCTAGACTGGCTGCCATATACTCTGCTTCCGCTGAACTCAATGCTACTGACTGCTGCTTCCCCCTGAACCATGACACTACTGCCGAACCCAACCCAAAACAACACCCTGAAGTGCTCTTCTTATCAGAAGCACAACCTGCCCAATCAGAATCAATATAACCTGCCAATCTCACTCCATCCCCCTGCCTGTAGTCCAGACCATAATCCGCTGTCCCCTGCAAGTATGTATCTATCCTGGAGTACCAAGCTCTGGGAGCTTGCTTCAGGCCATAAAGGGCCTTCTTCAGTCTGCACACATGGGACTCCTTCCCATGCACCTCAAAGCCCTGTGGCTTCTCAATGTACACCTCCTCCTGTATGAAGCCATTGAGAAATGCAGTCTTCACATCCATCTGGTGGATCTTCCAACCCATCTCTGCTGCTATCGATATAATGGAGCGTATCGAAGTATATCGAGACACGGGAGCAAAGGTCTCCTCATAATCAACTCCCTCGACCTGGGAGAACCCTCTAGCAACAAACCTCGCTTTGAATTTCTCAATGCTGCCATCTGTAGCATGCTTTACCTTGTAAAGCCATCTGGAAGTAACCACGGATTTGCCCTCAGTCTTGGCACCACCTCCCAAACATCATTCTTCTTGATAGAAGAATACTCCTCTGGCATGGCCTCTCTCCAGACCTACTGGCTAGCTGCCTCCTCATAGCTAGAAGGCTCAGAGTCAAGGATGCTGGTAGCCATTGCCATATAGCTACAAAACCTCTCAGGTGGTCTACTCTCTCTGACCGGCCTCTTAGGCTCAGCAACAGATGTGGCATCTCTCAAGGTGTCATGAAGCCACTTGGGCTTCCTCTTCCTTGAGCATGCTTCTCCCATTGGAGAATGAAACTCCTCATCACCATCAGGAGCCTGAACTCCTGACTGCCCTGCTGTCCTCCTGCCTGCACCTGAACCTGTAGAAGCTGAGGTACCGAGTGAACTGTCCATCAGTAGACTGCCTAGTGAACTGCTCTGTGGACTGCTTTGCATGCTGCCTGGAGCATCACTCCTCTGGCTCGTCAAGCCACTGCTCATTGACGGACCTGGCATCGTCATAGATGTACCTTCGGATCCTCCTGATCCCTGCCCACTGGATCCCTGCGACTGACTCAACTACTGCTAAGGGTCTGGCTGATCCAGATACTCTAACTCCCGTGACCTCCTAAAGGCCCTGTCCTCCTCGAACTTCACATCCCGCTTGACAACAACTTTCCTCTGTGCAGGAATTGTAAATCCGAAAGGCCTTTGAAGTCTCACTGTAGCCCACAAAAATACCCTTCTCTACGGTGGGCTCTAGTTTGGTCCTCTTCTCCTTGGGTATGTAGGAGTATGTAATGCATCCAAAGATACGAAGATGACCAATATCAGGCTTCTTCCTAGAAAAAGCCTCCTTTGAAGTCATGCGCCCCAAGGCACGATGTAGACTCCTGTTCTGCAAATAGACAGCTGTGTTGCAGGGTTCTGCCCACAAAAACAATGGCAACCCCTGATCATGTAACATGGCTTTGACAACCCCTACGATGGATCTGTTCTTCCTCTCCGCAACCCCGTTCTGCTGGGGGTTGTAAGGAACAGTGAACTCCCTCCTAATGTCGGCTTCTGCACAATAGTCAACAAACTCGCCAAGGGTGTACTCTCCCCCATTGTTCGACCTCAGGGACTTGATCTTCCGACCTGTCTGTGTCTCCACAAGAGCTCTAAACTCCTGAGACTGCTTGAAGACCTCACTCTTGGTCTTCAAGAAATAAATCCAGGTCCTCCTGGAGTGATCATCAATGAATAAAACATAGTACTCATATCCACTCAAGGAAACATGAGACATCCGACTGCTCACATCGGAATGAATCAAATCAAGTATCCCAGTCGCTCTGCTGTCACTGCTGGGAAAAGGGGATTTGACAAACTTGCCCATCGCACATCCTCTGCAAGTATCAAAGTGATCAGTACTGAAATCTGGCACACCTGTAGTGATCTCCCGCAAGGTCCTCAAGGCTCCATGATACATACGCCCCATCCTACCGTGCCAAATCTCACACAGCTCAGAACTGCTAGCTTTGCTGTCGGTACTACTGCTTAATGCCAAAAGGGACTGGAATGCAAACTTGTACACCTTTGCATGGCGTACACCTATCACTCTAGCTGAATCAGCTGGAGTGCCCCTAAGATACATCAACATCTGTCCTCCTCTGAACAGTACCTCATATCCTCTGTCCTCCAAAGTTGAGACGGATATGAGGTTCTTCCTCATCCCTGGCACATAAAGAACATCTGACACCTTCAAGGGAGGTTTGGACTCCCTCTGAAATGTTAGTGTCCCCACACCAACTGCTCTAACAACTCTGTCATCACCGAGTACTACCTCCATATCAGTGCCACTCTCTGAAAGCTCTGAGAAGTACTCACGGATTCCTGTCATGTGACGTGAAGCCCCACTGTCCACATACCAGATAACCGAAGATGCTTCGTTAATCGAGGGAAAAACATGCTCCCTCTGAACCTGTGTGGCAGGTGATCCTACACTAGAGAACTCAGAGGCAGTGAACCCAAACTCCCAATCAAAACGAACTGCAAAGTCCCCAACCTCTGCTGAAGTTGCCACGCTCTGGTTCTTCCCCTTCTTCTTCTTCTTCTCCGGACACACAACTGCATAGTGTCCCATCTTTTGACAATTTCAACACTTCACCTTGGAATAGTCTTTCTGTGTGTTACCCTGTTTACCTTTACCTTTGCCTTTGCCCCCACCATTGCTTGTGGAAGCCTGCTTCTTCCCTTTGCCTTTCTTGCCTCCTGCCAACAGTGCTACATCCTCATTCTGCTCAACTGGCTTGGCTGCCCCAAGCTGACCTTTCCTGATCTCTGTCTAAATGCAATCATCCCAAAACCTCTCCCATGTGGGAAGGGTCTCACGTGCACAAACCCCATCAGCAAAGTTCATCCATGAACGGGGGAGGCCATTCACTGCAATCCGCACCAACTCAGTGGGTGGAATGACCTCTCCGATTGCTGCCAACTCATCTCTCACATAAGTAATCTTTGTGAGATATCCAGCTGCACTATCATTACCCATCTTAATGGTCTTCAGCTTCTCCTTCAGGACCATTTTCAGGTTCTTATTGGTACTCTGGTAGAGATTGGACAATGCTGTCTACATCTCATGGGCATTTCTCTTTCCTCTCACATGAGGAATGCAATAGTCTTTGACTCCGTCTAGAATTAGTCTCTTACCCTTGTTGTTCTTTTTATTATAATCAACCAACTGAGTAGCATCAGTAGGCACAACAACAGGGTTCTGTGTGGTATGCACCATAATGTCCTAGACTTCTGCCTCCTCAAAGATACTCTGCATTCTCTCCTTCCAAACGTTGTAACTGCTATGCCCATCCAACCTATCCTCCACCCTCAATTCCAATGACACCCTGTTGTCCCAAAACTGAAAAATAACACTGCTGTAGTAAAGATAAAATTGCTGTTTGTGAAAAATCAGCTTGCTGGAATTTTCTGAGTGAAAAATCAGCGGGTTGTAATTTTCCTCCTTGCTGTCCCAAACTACACTTCAGCACTCAAGCTTGAATACCATGTAAAAATTTATTATTTCCCACCCCGGTTTTGAGTTTCACCTTATTTCTCCCATATAGTTAAAGGCCCATTTCCATATCCATACATTCAATACTGGAAAAAATAAATTTTGCTGAAAACACAAATTCTGGAAATTTTACAGAATGCCAGAAAATGCAGAAATAAAAATCAGCAGGTACAAACAGCCATTTAACACATTTGAACAC
>APFE030525157.1:0-12862 GCA_000404065.3 Pinus taeda
TAAATCTAAAGCTTCCGATAAAGGAAAAGGATCTGATGATGCTCCTTCTGTAGAGGTGAAAACCACCTCAGATGAAGGTGGGGATGTGTACTTGGCTTCTTCTAGTACACATGTAGATCATGAGGCATGGTTGATTGACTCAGGTGCATCCTTTCACTTCACTCCCCATAGAGAGTGGTTTTGCGAGTACGAGAAATACGATGGTGGTGATGTCTTCTTAGGGGATGACAGGAAGGCTAGAATCATTGCTTGTGGAAAAGTAAAGTTGAAGTTGCAAGGTGGAAGGGTTAGAACACTTCTGGGTGTTCTGCATATTCTTGCATTGGCCAGAAATCTAATTTCTGTAAGCAAGTTGGATGATGTAGGTGTAAAAACAGTGTTCGAGAAGGATACCTGCAAGATGGTTCGGGGAGCACTGGTATTGATGCGGCAAGTTCGGAGTGGAACTCTGTACAAGCTGCAACGTAGCACTGTTGTTGATGGGTGCAACAATTCTGTGGTTCCTGAAAGTGGAGCAGAAAATGTAGTGGTCTATGGAGAGAAGACCATGTTGTAGCATCAAAGGCTTGGACATATTGGAGAGAAGGGCCTTCGAATACTTCATGGTAAAGGCATGGTAGAAGGTATGAGTAACAGCTCTCTCGATTTTGATTTCTATGAAAATTGTGTATATGGGAAGCAAATCGGGTAAGTTTCCCCTCTGGTGGTAAGAGGACGAAACAAATATTAGAGATTATGCACAGTGATGTGTTTGGACCTGTGAAAGTTCCATCACTGGATAAGTCTGTGTACTATGTATCATTTATAGATGACTTCTCAAGGAATACATGGATATATTTCCTTAAGAAGAAATCTGAAGTCTTTGACAGGTTTAAAGAATTTAAGGCTCTGCTGGAAAATCAGACAGAGAAGAAGATAAAGGTACTGAGGACAAATAATGGCGGAGAATTCTGCAGCAAGGAATTTGAAGAATTCAGTAAGAAGTGTGGTATAGCACGACAAAAGACTACTCCATATACACCTCAGCAAAATGGAGTCGCAGAAAGAATGAACAAGACGTTGATGGAAAGGGCAAGAAGCATGCTCAGTGGTGCGGGTTAGGACAGGAATTATGGGCAGAGGCAGTGGATACTGCATGTTACTTGGTCAACAGGTCACCTTCATCAACGTTGGAGGATAAGACTCCACAAGAAGTATGGACTGGTAAGAAACCCTCTCTTTCACATCTAAGGGTATTTGGATGTGATGCATATGTACATGCTCCAAAGGAGAACCGAACCAAGTTGGATAGTAAATCTGAAAAGTGCATCTTATTGGGTATAAGGATGGTTTAAAGGGTTATAAACTTTGGAACTCAGTCACACGGAAGGTTGTGTATAGTCGAGATGTGGTGTTCAGAGAGGTGAAAGATGTTATTAAACATGAAGTCCAACCAAAGGAACCTGTGAAGATAGAGTTTGAACTAAAGGAGGAAGAATCAGACTCTGTAGCAGAGGAGGAATCAGAAGATGAAGAGCCACAAACTCCGGCTGTGAGAAGATCAGCTCGAGAAAGAAGGCAGCCAGAAAGGTATAGTCCATCTGCTTTCTGTTCAAACTTTGCTTTGTCTGTTACTGATGATGATCCCAGAACTGTGAAGGAAGCAGTGGATTCAGAGGATGGAAAACTCTGGAAAGAGGCCATGGTTGATGAAATGGCATCTTTGCACAAAAATGAGGCTTGGGATCTGGTGGAGTTGTCGGCTGGAAGGAAACCCATTGGCAGCAAATGGGTGTTCAAGAAGAAGACAAATGCAGAAGGGAAGGTGGAGAAATACAAAGTTCGGCTGGTAGCAAAAGGTTATTCCCAGGTGCCGGGAATTGATTTTGGTGATATTTTTTTCCTATTGCCAAGGTAACTTCTATTAGATTACTTATATCTGTTGTTGTTGCTTTTGATTTTGAGGTAGAATAGATGGATGTGAAGACAACATTTCTTCACGGGGATCTGGACGAGGAGATCTACATGAAGCAACCTAAAGGCTTTGTAGTGAAGGGTAAGACAGAACTTGTATGCAAGTTAAAGAATTCTTTGTATGGGTTAAAACAATCACCAAGGATGTGGTATCAGAAATTTGATACATTTATACAGGGACTTGGCTTCACCAGAAGCAAAGAAGATCACTATGTGTATTTTAAATTAATTAGTGACCATGTTATTTATCTGGTCTTGTATGTGGATGATATGTTGCTGGCTGGAAATGACAAAGAAATTATCCAGGATTTGAAGACCCAATTGTCCTCCAAATTCGACATAAAAGATCTTGGTGCTGCAAACTATAATTTGGGCAGGGAAATTAAAAGAGATTGGGCAAAGAGGAAGCTCTGGTTAAACCAGAGGAAGTATGTTGAGACAATAATGCAGAGGTTTAATATGCAGGATAGTAAACAAGTGAAGGTTCCTATTCCTGTAGGTGTAAAGTTATCTGTTGAACAGTGTCCCAAGACACAAGAAGAGGAAGAGGATATGTCCCGTGTTCCATATGCAAGTGTAGTTGGTAGCCTGATGTATGCAATGGTCTGTACTAGACCAAACTTTGCACATGCAGTGGGCGTATTGAGCAAGTTTATGTCAAAACCAGGGAAGGAGCACTAGACAGCAGTGAAGCGGGTTTTCAGGTATTTGCGTGGTACTAGTGACTATGGTTTGTACTACCAAGGAAGACCAGGATTGGAAACAGTGTAAACTTTGAAACGTGAACTGATATTGTTACCCGTTTTGTAGAGATAGCAAAAAAGTGACCTGATTTTGAAAAGGGATGATGCAGAACACACATGTTTTTTTTAGAGCATAGCTTTTGGCACTTTAATTTTTTTATGTACATTACGTTTTAGAATGGTAGTGATTTTCATGCTGATTTTAAAAAGTGGGTATTCTGCATCACACCCTTTTTTTAAAAGACCTATTTTTTTACTTTAAATTTTCTAATGTATGAAATGTAAATAATTATTTTCTAAATTTGATAGTTTTTGAAGTGGTCGTTTTCTTCAATATTTTCTTGTTTTCTATTTAATTTTAATTTTTTTGTAGTGAGGTTTTTATTGTTTTGCATTTTTAAATTAGAAAGTCGATATTTTGAATTTTCGATATTCTACATATTTATACATCCTTAATTAATTTTTCAATCCACATGAAATAATTGTGTCTAAAAAACAATATTTTTTAACAATAAACATAAAAATAACCATTTTTAACATAAATATAATATGAAATAATTGTGTCTAAAAAACAATATTTTTTAACAATAGACATAAAAATAACCATTTTTAACGGTCAGCCTTCTTCTCAAAAGTGCCTTTGTTTACACGAGGACGGGAAAGATGAACCCTAAAAATATTTCCACCGCCTCGCTTTCAGCTGTTGTCTGGCCTCAAGACAGTTCTGTCGACGCAGGGGATGAGTGCTTCCTCCATGAGTTTCTGGTTAACCTCTCCACTGTTACATCTGCCTTCGGCGATGCGCATTGCATCCACGGATTTCAGGTATTTTCCACCTCGAATATGCTTGCTGGCCATCATAGTCTGAAAGCCCCCCTCATTTGTTTAGCCCTCGGCCTTGTAGCCGACAGATCATGGACTGTTGCAGCCGCTTCACGCACGAGCCGACCCCATCAAAATGAAGGTATAGCGGCTGAGGAAGAACGCGCAGAGTACCCTCTTATCCATCCTGAGGCAGCGGCCCCCAGGAAGAATTTTTCCACTCTGGAAGGAAGCCCATTCATATCAACGCTCTATCTGCTCACCCAGGATAGCTATTACCCTGTTCTAGATCTGCAAAACTTTTTAAGCTTCCTGGATCTGTCGGGACGGATCTCCCAGAAACTCTCCTCGGCGGAATGCATTGACAGGCTTATTAATCTTTGGACCTTTCCCTCTTCTACTCTCATTCCCCTGCGACAAATTCAGGAGGAGAAGGCTCTTCAAAGCTCGAGTCCTCTCTCTTCTGAGATTTGCAAAGGCTGGAGCCGGGTAGCAGGATCCAGATCTGCATGAAGATTCACCCGTTTTCCAGATCCAAGTCAACCTCTCGGGCAAGACATCAATGCAATGGGCACGCGCAACGGATCTTGTGCAGGACCTTTTGCAAAATCTTGAAGGCCGGCTAGGGATCCCCTCATCTTGCCTCAGACTGGTATACAAGGGTAAGCAACTTACGACTACCCTTCCTCTCTCTTTTTACAGCATTTACAGGGATGCCTCTATTGTAGCTACTTTTCGTTTGAGAGGGGGTTCCTTCAGGCAGACCTCCTCTGCCCCTTCTTTCTCTTTTAAAGATGTTGTCCGCAAAGATGCTGCCCATTCACAGCCTTCTTCATCAGCAGGCCATCCATTTGAGGCTCCAAAGCCTTTTCTGGTAGACAAATCAGAGGACATTCCTTCCATCAATCTCTCCCATCCTGGGATTGATAATCGCTATCAACTTTATGCAGAAGCCGCACTTGTATGTAGATTCAATGGGTTATGGCCTCGCACATCAGATCTATACCAATGGATTCATACCAATTGGACTAAAAAAAGCGAGATACACTTATGTTCAAAAGGATTCTTCATTGTGGTTTTTGACCGAAATGAAGATTATCAGAAGGCCTTAACGGGAGGCCCTTGGTTTTGGCGCTCAGCGGGGCTTTTTCTTACTCCTTGGTTTCCAGACTTCGACCCTTCTACAGCTGTTATCACCAAGACTCCCATTTGGGTCAGGCTCCCGAACCTTCCGGCGCATCTATGGCATATTTCAGTCTTCATAGCAATTGCAGAAACTTTAGGACACTACCTGGCTGTAGATTCTTCTCGAAAGGAAAATGGGCTCTACACATTTGGTAGAATCTGTGCAGAAATAGATATAAGCAAAGGACTGTCGGATCAGATTAATCTCAAGTATGGAGATTTCCATTGGACTCAAACCTTGGATTACGAGAACACAGCTTTCTGTTGCTGCCATTGTCATCAAACAGGACATCTCCAAAGTTCCTGTCCCCAGTACCTCGACAAAAAGAAGATTCCAAAGCGCAAGCCCAAGTCCAAAAGTTGGAACCCCTGTGCGCCTCCTCTGCCTATGGAGGATTCAGATTCCACCAGTTCAGATGAGGAGGAAATAGTTGCAGATGGACAGAACGCTGAGATTCCGGTGGATGCTCCCTTGGATGATTCGGCAAACCCCTCCGTCTCTCAGATATCCCAGAAACGTTCTCATTTCACTTCATCCTCAGATTCTGAGAAGGATATTCCGTCGCAAGGGCAGAGCAGTCTTCAACTTGTTTCGGCTCAGCCAAATTCCACTGAATGGGTCAAAGTAAGCAAGAAAAAGGGAAAAAAAGTCGTGTGATAGTAACAGCCCCCTCAGGGTAGTTCTCTCTGCTTAGTTCTGGTTCTTTGTTATTCCATGTTCTCTTTAGCCCTCTCCTGGTTCTTAGCCAAGGAGCAAGGTGGTGCCTATCTCCTTGGGCCCCTTGCTTTTCTGCTTCGCTTGCATGCAAGCTTGATTGTACTATACTCTTATCTTTTTTAATAGAATTAGTCTTTACTCAGAGAAAAAAAAAAACCAACCATTTTTAACATAAATATAATAAAAAAACTACACGTTTTGATAATTTTTTTGCTAGAATTTACATGTCAAAATCACAATTTTTATACGAAAATTTTAACTAAACATGGTTAAATAATAGTTTTTTTTTATGAATTTCATGTCAAAAAGATAATAATAATCACTTTTTTTTCAAAAAATAATGATTAACTTAAAAATCAATGCAAAAATCACATATTACAAATATTGAACGGATAACAACCTTAATTGATTGATTATTCTTCTCATAAAATGTCAAAGTCAAAACATTGCAAAGCTTGATTTCCAAGCATAACTTAAATTTAATAAACAATGTCACGTAATCCAAACTCTTTGTCCTCTAGAGTTTCATCATTGTCTTCTTCCACAATATTTTATGCTTCCTTTTGCTCATTTTCCTCTTCTAATGGACCTTTGATGTCTGTGAATCTCCCAATGTATGTCTTTCCAAACATTCCATGTAATGGTGGTTGGGGTTCCTTTGCCTTTTTTGCCACACGTGATTCACTAAAGTCCCATTTTTTCAACCCAATTTCTTGCATTACACCTGGAAGAAATTGAAGAGCTTTAATTCTTTACTGAATGAAATTGCACTGTAATGGATCTTTCTCAATTGTAATGCAATTTCTTCCTTTTTGAAGGCAGCATGCTAGTGTTGTAACTAATTATAAAGCACAAAATAAATAATGAAGTAAATTAGTACAATGACATATTAATTAAAAAAATAACATATTGAAATTCAATTCCATATAATAAAACTTACCTGAGCCAGAAAATAAATCCAGAACCCAATCTCCTTCATTTGAACATATGTCTATAAGATAGTTAATCAATAATTGTGGTTTTTGATAAATGTTAACTATCTCTCCTTTTGCTTCTTTGTCTTCATATGTTAGTTTTCTCACAACAACATCATAAGTCAGTATTTGGCTATGACTCTTTCCGTCTACTCGATTAAAAATCATAGACATATGGCTATTATCTTTTGCCCAACTATCAATATGAATGAACTCACAATCATTTATAAATTGTTGATCTTCATTGTTAAAAAGATTTGATTTTTTCCTGTAACATGAAATAGTAAAAGTTCAATTAACTTGTACATAAATGAATTTTTCAACATTAATCAAATATACATTTTAAACGTCTTACCAAGTAAGCTGCATCCTTGAATTTGTTTTCCCCTTAAAGCTTGACAATATCATTGTCAATTGTGTGTCTGAATGAAATGTCACAAATCTCCATAATGGTGATGATGTGACCTCTACAAATCCCACAACTACTTTATTAAGAGCTTGATAAGTATAAGGGTCACTATCATAGTAAATGTTTGGAATATTGAAACCATGGGGAATATCTGCAATAACTAGGGCATAATCCCTTTTTGGTATGAGTTTAGCAATGTCTTCACAGTCACCTTGTATTACTTTATATTGAATAGTGTCTAGCCCATTCCAAATGAAACGATTAAGAGTTGGATAAAGTTCAACATTCTTAATACGTTGCTTCCTCAGTCTTCCAATCTTTATTTTTTCAATAAAGGTTTTGAAACTATCTAGTGCTCCATTATCTTCCTTCCTCATCTTTTATAAAATAAACAAACATATGTGTAAGTTATAAATTAAAAATAGTACATAGATGAATAAAAATGAATGTATAAATAAAGATACCTTTTTAAATGCAAGATAAAAAGCTTTTAATGTTGATGTAGAACTTGAATCTGGATAGTTGCATACAACATCATCCCAACTATCTTCATTCAACAATCTAACCATTTGTTCTTGAATTTTCATGTAAACTTTGTGACTGCATAGATAAAGTAACAAAAAGTTAATACAATGATATGTATAACAAATACTACGAAGAACAACATGTTTTATTTAAAAGATAACTATAATCTAGAAATAAATAAAAATAATTCAGCAAACTTACTTTTGAAATTCTTCAGACATTTCCTCCATTGATAATTCCCCTAACCTCACACGAGATAATATTGTTTTGACAATTTTTTCATCTTTCACTCCTTGCATCGCCCTCCAATGTGTGATAGTCATATCGTCTGGAAGTTGTTTCAATTCAGGAGTTGATTTACTGTTGCTATCTATCAATGGCTTAGACTTTTTGACCCTCTAGTTTTTAATGCCAATGTCTTCCCACATGCTAAAAATCTCATTAATCAACTTCCAAACATCTCCAATTCTAAATGCCAATTGGAAAATATTATCAATACCTCTCAATAAATCACTATTTTTGTTTCCTTTTCCACCTTTTGAATTGGTTTTCTCTTCAATTTTATAGCTTATTTCCATGCAAAATTCCTTTCAGAAATCTGCAGTAACATTTATCCTATCCCCGCCACATTTTTCTTGAAATTCACTATGAATAAATCTAACCCTTTGGATGAAAGTCATAGACATCCTATATTCATTATTTGAATTATGATCCCATGCCACTAACTTTGCTTTTGTATCTGATAAACCAACATAAATGATACATTTCATTGTTCAAAATGTGGGTTATTGGGATATTCCTCCAATTGTCTTTCAGCTTCTACATAATGGTTCCCCCCAAGCACATAATAATTGTATTCAAAACATTTTGACCTATCAAATGCTTCTTTGTTGGGAACTTGAACTGGATCAACAAGAAGCACATAATTAACCACATGAGCATATGGATTATACCTCATCAATGTCTTCAAGTTGTGAACATGCAAATGGTGTGGCTTTATGACTTGATATTGACATTGTCCTTCACTTGCCTTATAGGTTTGTTTGACATTAAGCTGAAATGTACGACCACCATCAATTAAATTTTTCTTTGTCAAATTCTGTCGAATGGCATTTTGTTTTGCTTTGATAATGCCATCCTCTAAATCAACTCCTGGTGTAATGATTTCTCTGCTTTCTTTTGAAGTTTCACTAGGTTCTTGACTGTTGGTAGTGACTACTTCAAAATCTTCAACTTTACTTTTCTTCGTCATAACATTCTCAACAAATTTGTTTTTGGGCGTTGTTACTTTTGGTCTTTTACAACTCTTCTCAGTTCCAATATCATTTTCAGTAACAACAACATATGCTTCACTGTTAGTTTCAACTTCATTGCCCTCAAAAGTAATTTGTTTACCCTTGCTAGATTTATCCACTAGAGACCTTTTTTTCTGATCCTTTGGATGTAGTTTTGTAGCATTATCAATTACTACATTTTGCTTGTTTTCCATATCTTCTTCTGACACTGAGTAAAAACTGCTGACAACTTTCATGATATCATGCTCTATGAAATGAATGCCTCCCAACCTAATTGAACAGCTTTCAACAAAATTCTGCCAAACAAAATACCATATGTCAATAAAAACAAAATTAAAAAAATATAGCGAGACACTTTCAAGAAAACAAAATACAAATATAAATAACAATACTTACGATGTTTTGTTTCATCTCATTTACGATTTTTTTACACAACTTTGTAGATACCTCTCTTGTGTCATACAATGAATATGTTAGTTGATATTCCATACCTTCTGCATCCCCTTCCTCTTCATCTGAGCTGAAATCAAAATCATCCATGGGAGGAGGATCATGAGGTTTCCAGCTTTTGGATTTCGGCTTAGGATTGGATTTCTTCTTTTGGGCGGGCATCGTGGGACAAGAGTCCAATGGAAGTCTCCAATTTTGAGATTAATCTGATCAGGTAGACCTTTGCTCATGTCTATTTCTGCACAGATTCTGGCGAATATGAATATGCCCTTTTCCCCTCTAGAGGTGTCTGTGGCTAGAAAGTGGGCTAGAGAATCGTCGATTCCTTGGAATATAACAAAGTGCCATAGATGTGCCGGGAGATTAGGAAGTCTGACCCAGATGGGGAGCTTGGTGATGATGGCTGAAGAGGGGTCGAAATCTGGGAACCAAGGGGTGAGGAATAAACCTACTGAGCCCCAAAACCATGGGCCTTCAGTGAATGCTTTTTGGTAGTCTTCCATGAGAACAAATACTACAATGAAGAAACCCTTTGAGCAGAGAAGAACCTTGCAGTTGTTGGTCCAGTTAGAGTGAATCCATTGGTAGAGATCGGCTGTGCGCGGCCATAACCCATTGAACCTGCAAATGATGACATGCTCTGCATACAATTGGAATTGCTCATCCAGCGAAGGATGTATTATTTCAATGGAGGGGGTTTCCGCCAGTTTGTCCACCAAAAAAGGTTTGGGAGCCTGAGTTGGTGGAGCTGTTTTCTTGGGCCTCTGAGCATGGACAACATCTTTGTATGAAAAAGCCTCAGCAGAAGATGACTGTCCAACAGCTCCCCCCCTCAAACGCAGGATAAAAATGATGGAGGCATTTCTATTAATGTTGTAAAAAGAAAGGGGATAAAGATCCTCAAGTTGTTTACCTTCGCTGGAGGAGTCGTTGAGATGCACAGGGGATCCCTAGCCTAAATTCCAAAATTTGCTTGAGTTCCTGCACAAGATCCGAAGAGCATACCCATTGTAGCAGAGTTTTGCCAGAAAGGAGCACGATCTGGATCTGGAATGAAGCAAAGTGATCAGACATTTGCTTTTCTTTGCAGTTCTTCTCCACAGAAAAGGGTGTTGTCGCAATTCCTGATACAGGGGAGGAATGAGGCAGATACATGAGAAGTCCATTTCCTTCCTCCTCACAATTAGCATCCCCCAGGCTCAGAAGGCCTTCCTTGTCTCCATTAGCAATTGTAACCCTCTCCCTCATTTCACTGTAAATCTCCTTCTTCCAACTCCTTCCTCCAATTTCTGAGCTTTTTTAATGGCGGCCTCCAACATCTAAGGCGAGTCCGCGCAAACAGAATCCACATCCTTTAGGGGACTGGGCATGAGCTTGCTCCGAATGACAGCGATGAAACCCTTGGTAAACTTCAAATCGATGTCGAGCTCGCGCGTGAAGAGCACAGATCGATGTTCTTTTATGAACTTGTAGTCTTGCGCCAGGGCCAGCATGAAACCTCCGGCCGCAGCGTGCCCACAGGATGCAGCGATGGTGGGCAACCTGAGCCTCACCACGGAGGCAAGCAGGGTTTCAAACCTGATCCGGAGTGTGCTCGAGGGGATATCTGGATTTTGAGGGATCCATTGAAGGTCGAGGCCATTTGAAAAGAATCTACCCTGGTTTGTGGTCACGAGGGTCCCTACGTCTTGGGAATCCTGGACCTCTTGAAGCGCAGCCGAAATAGCGTCCATGGAGGAGGGTTTCAAGAGACTCTCCATTTGTATCATTCAACATCTTCTATTTGAAAGGGATGGATTGTCCTGATAGTGAAGTTTCGATTTATACAGCATCAACATCTTCATCGCGTAACAACTCTATTCATATGGATGAATATAGCGGGAATTCTTCCACTATGAATAGAAATTCAATTATTCCATTTAGTCCTGATCCTAAGGACTATGAGAGCAGCATTGATGAAAGAGGCGATGGAGAATTTCAAATAAATAAAGAGTCACAGATTACACTTAGTCCGAATTCAAAGGACTATGAAAGCAGTAGTGATGATGAGCTTGATGACAAATTTCAAAAAAATGGAGTCTCACGGTGTCCACTTAGTCCTAATTCTATGGACTATGAAAGCAGTAGTGATGAAGAGCACGAAGGTGAAGTTCAAAAGAATGGAGTGTCATGGTGTCCACTTAGTCCTAATTCTAAGGACTATGAGAGCAACAGTGTTGAAGAGCATAATGATGAATTTCAAAAGAATGGACTGTCACGGTGTCCACTTAGTCCTAATTCTGAGGATTATGAAAGCAGCGGTGATGAAGAGCGTGATAACGAATTTGAAAAGAATGGAGTGTCAAAGTGTCCACTTAGTCCTGATTCTAAGGACTATGAGAGCAGCGACGATGAAGTGCATAATGATGAATTTCAAAAGTATGGAGTGTCACGGTGTCCAGTTAGTCCTAATTCTAAGGACTATGAAAGCAGTTTTGATGAAGAGCGGGATGATGAATTTCAAAAGTATGGAGTGCCACGGTGTCTAGTTAGTCCTAATTCTAAGGACTATGACAGCAACAATGATGAAGAGCGAGATGATGAATTTCAAAAGAATGGAATGTCACGGTGTCCACTTAGTCCTAATTCTAACGACTATGAGAGAAACAGTGATGAAGAGCCCGATGATGAATTTCAAAAGAATGGAGTGTCACAATGTCCTCTTAGTCCTGATTCTAAGGACTATGAAAGCAGTAGTGATGAAGGACAGGATGATGCACTTGGTCCTAATTCTAATGAGTATAAAGGTAGCAGTGATGAAGGACAGGATGATACACTTAGTCCTAATTCTATGGACTGTGAGAGTAGCACTGAAAAATGAAATGAGGAAGAATATCCAATAAACATCGAGTCAAATTTTCCATTGAGTCCGAATTCTATGGACTATGACAGTAGCACTAAAGAAGAGGAAGATGAAGAATATCCTCCAAGTCAGTATTTGAAAAGCATAGTTGATCATAGTGTGGATAACATTCCTCTTAATGATGACGAAAATCCTTATACAAATGATGATCTAATGGTGGAGATGTTGCCAAGAAATATTGTATCGAGGAGTAGGAGCAAACCGTTTCGTATCAATGCAAGATGTTCTAGTTATACAAGGGGTAGAGCAGAATATGTGACAAGAAGAAGTTCTATCAGCACACTCATTTCAAGTGAATGTTGCCAAAAAGATTGCTTGAAACATATGGATTTCAAATTTGCATTAGAAAGTAGGAAGAGATATTTGTCAATGAATAAAAGCATGCAAAATTCATATTTAGTTGGGTGCATGCAATCTACATTGTTAGGTTATGATTATCATATTAAAACTTTATTTATCTGTAGAAAAGCTTTCAAAATGTTTCATTCGATTGGGAATTTTCGTCTCTTGAGAATTCAAGAAAATTTGGAAAATGATCCCACATTTTATTCTGAAGTATGTCATAAAACACTGTTTGGGCCATCATCAAACACTGCAATGTCATGGATGAAAGATTTCTTTTGAAAGCATGGAGAGTGTATGCCAAATAGAGAGACAATACATATTCCAGATGATTTTTCAAGACGCGAAATCTACAACTTATACAAAGAATATGCAGAAGGTGTTGAGGGACATGGCCGGTTTATTACATATCAATATTTTGTGAAGATATGGAAGAAAGAATTCAACAATGTCCGTATTCCTAAGAATACAAGGATGGGGATTTGCAGTACATGTGCTTCTCTTAAATAAAAAAGGGACAAATGTGAAGGGTCAGAAAGAGGTA